>PVIU01010338.1:0-70757 GCA_004026605.1 Ondatra zibethicus | reverse complement strand
GAAGGTAGATTAAAAACCATTTAAGCAAGGTCTGGTGGTACAAATTTGTGATCTGAGCCACTCTGAGAAACTTACCAAAACTGTCTCAAAATGTAAAAATTAAAGTATAAAAAGAGACTAAAGATAGAGTTCAATGGCAAAATTTGTAATTTTGCTCAGCATCTGTAATACCCTGGTTTTAAGATTCAGCAGGAAGAAGGAGGAAGAGGAGGAGAAGAAGAAAGAAGCAGTAGCAGCAGGGGAGGAGGACAAGGAAGGAGAGAGACACACAACATTCTGTAAGTCATAGACAAACCCACCACCAATCAAGCCAGAACAGGGATCTCACTGTCTCTAGTGGATCAGGCACAAGGTCTGACTCAAACTCTGACTGAACAATGAACAACTCTGGCCCAGACAATGATCCAGGGATGCTGGACTTAAAAATAAAATCACGATAATCCCTGGAAGTGTGAAATGTTATATTCATGTCTGAGGTTGGGGGCTGGGGGCTGGAGAAGAAACCCCAGTCTACCAGCTTCTGGGCAAGTATGAATTTAAAAACAAGAACGGCAACTAAACTTTTTGAAGTATTAAAGCAGCCTCTGAGCCCATAAAGCCTACGCCTGTCTACGAACAAGAAACTAAGTATAACCTTTGGGTGAAATGTGGCATACGCTAACCCAGAGCCAAAGTTCTGGTTATATTGGACAGCACCAAATCCTTTCAGAGAGAACTTAAGAACTTGAAAAAGAAAAATAAACACAGAAGCTATAAACAAGAGAAAAAAAGACAAAACAAAACAAACAAAACACTATGCCACCAGTTGTGACAGCTTATTAAACAAATATATAAATGTGCAAATAATAAAATCATCAAGGACACCGAGAGGCTTTGTCAGCCTATATTCATAACTCTTAAAGAAGGTTATGCTAGTTTATATAATATATGGAATATAAAAATCAGGAAAGTGTGACCCCAAAATAGGAATAAAGCATATCCCGTCTATAGGAAAAGCATCATAGAAGAGAAGCTAAAGCTGTCACTATCAGTGTGTCCAAAGAGCAGAGAATCATATTTAAAAGATTTAAGAAGTGTCGGCACAGTGGCTCAGGGCTTGAATCCCAATCATTAGGAGAGAGAAATAGGAGGACCACAAATTCAACATCAGCCCTTTCTGTACAGCCTGAATCAAAAAAGAAACCAAAGAGGAGTTAGCAGAAGACATGATGATAAGTTCTCCTCCAATGGAACATTACAGTAAAGAGATACAACTTCTGGAAAAGTTAAGCATAAAAGCTAAAGTTAAGAACTAACGGAGGAGATTTAGCGATGCCTTTGAGCGGAGTTTCTGGGCTTAAGGAGGCAGCCAGAAGGCCTGGGAGATCTGAAGAATATAGAGCAGGAAATAACTGGAGCTCAAATGTACCTGGGCTGCTACTACTCAGTGCTCACATACAAACTCGTTCCAGGAGAGGAAAGGGCTGGAGTGGTGGCTCACAGGTGTGAGGTCTGCAGCCAGGAGGCCAAGAGAGGTTGTTTGATGAGTTCAAGACCACTCTGGGCTTCAGAGTGAGACCTCCTCAAAAACAAACAAAAAAGCAAACAAACAAACAAAAAACAAATAGAATAGAATAAAAGAATGTTGCAGAAAATTATTCAAAGAAATTATGCCTAAAACTTTCTAATTTGACACAAAACATATATCAACATATTCAAGATGCTCATCCAATTCCATGTGGAACTCCAAATGGGAGAAGTTCTGAATCATACATATCTAAACTAATTTTGGACAAAATGCAAAAAATCCAAGATAATGACAAAACTTAAATGGAAGTAAGAGAAAAAAAACTGATGTGGGATGTCCTTCTGTATGTATGTTGTTTCTATTGGTTGATAAATAAAGCTGTTTCGTCCAATGGACAGGCAAAATATAGCTAGGTGGGAAGTACAAACAAAGATCCAGAGAGAAGGTGGAGTGGAGGAGACGCCAGCTGGGGAAGCAATATGCAAGGTAACAAGCCACGAGCCTCATGGTAAATTATAAACTAATAGAAATGGATTAATTTATTGTTAGAGCTAGCCAGTAAGAAGCCCAAGACACTGGTCAAACAGTTATAACTGATAATAAGCCTCAGAGTGGTTATTTCATAAGTGGATTTGAGAACAGGTGAGTGCAGAGAAAACTGGTCTGGGGGAACAGCCGGAGAGAGAATGCTTCCAGCTACAGAAAAACAGTCTGTCATACACAAGAGGACCACAGTGAACAGTGAACATCCTGTTTAAAAAAAACAGTGAAGGCTACGAGATAAGACTATGGCATATTCAAAAGAAAGAAAGGAAGGAAACAAGGAAGGAAAGGAAAGAAGAGAGAGGGGAGAGAGAGAGAGAGAGAGCAAAAGAAAGAAAGACCCTGTCATTCAAGAACCCTTTATACAACTAAACTATTTTCCAAACCTGAAGGTAAGATTATGACACTTACAGATAAACACAGGCTGAGAGAATCTATTAACTGACCCAGCTTATGATAATGTATTGTGCTTTTTAGAATAACATCAAAAGATAATTTCAAACATTTCACCATAAACAATGACAGGTCAGCAAGATGAAGTGTGTTTTAATTAGCTTGATTTACTCATTCAATAATAAAAGGAATTCTCTTTTCTCTTAAGTTTTTTTGACAGTTTCGTACGTTTACATAATGAATTCCAGTCATTTTCGGTGCCCATCTCTCTCTGGCAAGCCCCCCCCCCCATCATCTGGAATCCTCAGCAAGTGCGCTTCCGACTGTCGTATCTTCTTGCATAGGACTCACTGAATTTCATTATACTTTCTGGCCATATTATATGGGTGTTTACTCAAATGACAGCAACGTAACAATAGATACAGCACAAAAGGAAATGACACCCCTTGCCCCAATAGCCATGTACTGCCAATAGTCCCTCATGGCCCCTCCCTATCCATTATGAAGCACTGATGGCCCAACCTTACACAAGTCTTGTGCAGATAATCACGTTTGCAGTGAGATCATGCATACAACGCTATGTCATGCCTAGGAGACACCTTTTTCTGAGCATCTCTTCATCCTCTGAGTCTGACCTTGTATCTGCCTATTTTCTTTGATGTTCCCTGAGCCTTGGAGGAGTTTATATGTCAGTCTCATTTAAAACAGAGCACTGCACCATTGTTTAGCCTCAACACTTTAGCTAGTATGGGCTTCTGTGCTAATCACTGTCCTCTGCAGTAAGGAACTTCTCTGAGAAAGGTTGAGCACAGCACTCATCTATGGATGTAAGCATGTGTAACCATTTAACAAAGCAATAATAATAATTTCCTTCTAGGGTCTATAAGTTCCCCAATCGTGGACTCTTGACTAGGTTGACAGAACCAGGTGTGAGTTACTTCCTGTGGAGTTGTCCCAAAAGTTCAACCAGAAAGCAGCTGGTCACCCTCCTGACAACTGTGCCACTGCTGCACAATCAGGTGCATTTTACCCAACAGGCCATTATTATAGCTCCCAGGATTCACAATGGGAAGCCTATAGACAACTGTCTCTCCCAGAAACCTGTGCAGCACCTTCTGGTAGTGAGAAGGGTAGCCAGTAAGGGACAACTTCCAGCTCAGTTGCAGCTTGATTACTCTGTCTTTTAAGCACAGTCTGCAGCCTCGTCAGCAAGAGGATCTAACCATCAAGTCCAGGTAGAGAGCCAAGAGCAACAGCAATAGTCTGTACTGTTGCGAGGAGCTTCAGGGTCCTCCCTGGCCAAAAAGCAAACAAAACCAAAAAATTCTTAAGAAGGCATTCCGCACCTGGCATTGGGATTTTATTTAATAATCAATTGTTCCTATGAGGAGCATTAGTCATATATTGAAGATACCTTTATACAAAGTCTTTTTTTAGATTATATTTTTACTAGGCTTACAAATAGTAATTTTCTTTATGAGTTTTTAATACATCCTAACTTTTGGTTATTCCTACCTCCCTCTTCATCACTCTCCCTCCCTCCTTTCTCACCCTCAGAACCCCTTCCATTGACTCCCCTATCAGATTTGTTCTGCCGACCCTCTCCCTAAGGCTTATTTCTTTTCTCCTCTCTGTACTGGCTCCCTTTTATCTTTCTGACCTTTACTGCCACTTCGAGATGAGCATACTGCTCTAAAAATTCATAGCTGGATTGTACATATGAGAAAGATAAAGTATTTGTATTTCTGAGCCTATGGTACCTTACCCAGTTTCTAGCAAATGTCATTCTTTTTTTAAAATCACTGAATAATATTCCATTTGCTGTATGCATTGTATTTTCATTATCTACCATCCATTGATGGACATCTAGGTCTGTGCCATTCTCTCAGTACCATGAGTAGAAGGACAGTGAACATAAGCATGATTATACCGTTGTTGTAAAGCTTGGGTATTTGGGGTGTACACCTAGGAGTGGGAAGCTGAGTCACAGGACAGTTCTCCTTTTAGTTTTTTGAGGAACTACACTAATTTCTGTAGTGGTCGCACCAGTTTTCCCACCTCCTCACCAGCATTTCTGGCCATTTGTTCTATGGCTAATAGTCATTCTGACTAAAGAAAATAAAATTTCAGAAAAATTTTACTTTTAATTTCCTGGTGGTTAAAAGAAGAATAGTGTTTAAAGTACTTGTTAACCACGTATGTTCTTCTGTTTTGCAAATTCTCTGTTCAGTTTCATTGACCATGTTTTACTTTTACTCAAGTTGTTTGTTTTTGGCATTTAACTTTTTAAGCTCTTTGTACAACTACTCTAATTCTCTGTCAAACATTCAGCTATCAAGAAATTTCTTCCTTTCTAAAAACCTCCCTTTCACTTCATTAACAGTGTCCTTGGCAAGGTGAGAGCAATGGGGAGCAGAGCAGTGACTATGGCCACCTTCAATGTTATATGAATAAGGAGGTGCTGTAGAGGAGAATAAGAGCAGAATGGAGACTGGAGGGGGGTCAGATCCTGGACTGACTCCTTTATATCCTTGGGTGACAGTGGTGGGGAGGCCAAGAGTTTGTTGAACTCCCAAACCTCAGATAGTAACCAGGGGTTGGGATGAATGTATAAGCAGGCTCCCTAGACTTCAAATGGTCCACTGGGGCTGGGGCCAAAATATAGGTGTGCTCTATACCTCAGATGATGAATTGGAGTTGGAGCCAAACAAAGTTACTAACACTTTGTGTAAGTTCTGGATATTAAAATAAATTCTTAAGGATAAAGGACATGATATGAGAGATTATACAAATCAACATGAAAGGTCAGAGTGCTAGTAAAGATAATGCAGAGACATACAAAAATGGAAACAATCAAACTTAATGAACTGGGACCTTAATTGCAGTGACCTTAATCTTCACTATTATCTACTGACTAGAATTTAACCAAAGGCCCTGCACATAGGATTATGTAGATTGTAAACATTAGAGCACACAAATTACTGGGACAACTTAAGGTCTGATTATCACAGATAACACAAAAAAAAATAAAATTAAGTATTGTTTTCAATATATTGCTGTTCTTGAGTCTTCTTGATATGAATTTCCAGACAAAGGAGAAGATAAAATATGTTCACCCATGGTTCTGCATGAAATTGCAATGTATGTTAAGATAGCCCGTAGGCTAAATGTAGCAAAATATTTGTTTAAATGTGGATTTTGTTATTAGTATGATGCAAATAACCCTGAAAATCCCTGTTTAAAAAATCCTGAGCAACTACTGAATTAAATCAACTTGTTGCCAGAAGGAATCTCACAAGTTTAGATAGTGGGAAAACCCATAAAATTGTTTATAGCAATAAACAAAGAAAGAAAGTCTTTCAGGAGTGAAAAGACCCAATACATTAAGCATGCTAAAAATTGTTCTGAGATTTCTTGAGAAATCCACTTAGTTAGAGAATACATTTTTTTTCAAGAAGTGTGCCACAGATATGACCAAAACAGTTTGATATAAATAAAATAAAATACAACCCTCATCTAAAAAGTATAAACTTATGGAATGAATTTACAAAATGATGACTTTGTGTACACACACACATATACACACAGTGAGAGAGAGACAGGAGGAGGATGGAGAGAGGGAGGGAGGGAAAGAGAGAGAAAGAGAGAGAGAACTGAGTCATTTTATAGCTATGACTAAAGTTACACCCCAATAGGATCTTCCCTGCATGACCTCTAGTTCCCTTTGAATGACCGAAAGTCTCTCGGCTTTACCTTTGACCACCTATTGGTGCAGGCAGGTATGTCTTGCAACCCTGTGTGCCATATATAGCCCTGTGGCTCTTCTATCTCTTAACTTATTTCAGGGAGATATTGTCTACATTCTCATCACAGGGCATGATGAACAGCCAATATTAAAGCATTCGGCATCAGTTTACGAGCCAGCTGTCAACTAACTATGATATCAATGCCTCATATATTAGTTTTCATTACAGAAGATCCCTTCTCCTAGGCATCTTATTTTTCCAGCAGTCAGGCTGGCCAGGTGTGCTAACACAGCTCTGATTCCCCCGTCATAGGCAGCAGGTGGCTCTGTCCTTCACAGTAGGGCAAAGATCCAGGGTGATGAGGAAGCCACCATTTCAAATATTAACCAAGGGCAGAAGGTCTCTGGAGAGTCGCCAACTAACAATTAAATCTTTTTTTTCCCAAAGCGACACAGCTCAAGCTCCCCCCCAGGTCACATGACTTCAGGGTAACAAAAGAGCTACAGGAATCATGCTCTTCCCATGTTCTCCGAAGGCAAATGCCAAAAATATTGTGTGATCAGTATTGATAATTATTATAATAAACAACCACCAGGATTTTAGAAATAATGATTCAATTCAGAAATCTTTTTTGTCTGAAAGGAAAACTATGGGCATATATACACAGCAGGAGAAAAAAATTATGTTGAATCTGTTGGAGGTGGATTGAAATCTGAGGGGCATAACGGGAAATAGGTATATTTCAGCTCCACTTTAAGTATACCATTTCATCTAGCCCATCTACTGGACAAATCACAATTTAATAATATCTTACATCATATAGCAAAATTCACATTCAAGTGTCAAGATTAATCATGGCATTTTCCTCTCATTTAACTGACATATCTGCTGCCCCCTGCTTACTGTGTATGCCTCACAGAAAATTATCAAATAATGTAGTTTAAAGGGTTTTAAAGTTGGTCATATAACCCTAAGAATGCTTGCTTTTTTTCCCCAAACAGATTGCAAAAGGCAAAACCTGGCAGAAAAACACATCAGGTGGTAGTATTGTGGTTAAAAGTGTGGTATTCTACGGCTGAAGAGAATGCTCAGTCAATGCAGTACATAGGAGCTGGGTTACAGCCCTAGAACCTACATGGAAAAGTCCGACATAATGTCTCGTGTTTGTAGTCTCAATACTAGGGACAAGGAAGTAGATAATGTCCTGCCTCTCTTTGACCAGCCATCCTTGTTTGCTTGGTAATCTCTAGGCCAGCAAGAGATGCTGTCTCAAGAAAAAAATATATGCAGATGGGTCCATAAATAACATCTGTAACAACCTTCTGGACTCCATACACACATGTATACATACCCACTCCACGTGAACACACAAGCACACACACACTCAGGTATTCTAACATCTACATCAATGATTTTGGCTTTCTACGACATTTCCTTTGATACATCAAGAACAAGAGCAATGATTAGTTACAAAATGTAATAAAAGCCTCAGAGACCATCATTCATAACAGCAAAACAAAAGTGCTGAGTTGTAGCTTAAAACAAAATCTTAAACCATTTTCTTTAAGTGGTACAGAAAATGAATGCAGAAACTTCCAAACAGAAATATTAAGAGAATACCGAACTGGGACACTTACTCGGATGTGCACGGAGGATCTGCTTTGACAAAAATGTGTGTGTGGTGGGGGGTTGTTATTACAAATGGTCCCTGGAAATGATGATGTTTATTAAATGCCCATGGTAAAATTGAACTTCTGTAGGAAAAATATATTCTTTGCTTAAGGCACACGCCAAACTCAAGTCCAAATATACTAAACACCCCAATGAGTAAAGTTAATCTCACATGTCTGGGAAATATATAGCTAATTATTCGTAGGATATCAGGGTGAAGAAGATTTCCTTAAACAAAGCAATATGATTATAAAGAAAATGCTGCTCCATCCATGCAATAAAGTAAATCATAAACAACTTCAAAACACAAGACCCAGACAAGGAGAATCTTTATAGCTTTATTCAGGCAGCTGGTATAAAAAAATCTAAAGATCAATAATGCACCAAATATGTATGACTAATTCACCTGCAAGCAATGAACATGTGAAAAGAAAATGTTCAGCCTCAATGGTAATCAGGAAAAATGCAAATTAAACCCAGTATCTTCTGTCACAGGCATGAGAAACACTACTGTATTCTAAGGGAATGGATCTTAAGAAAGAATCAACAGATTGTACTACTACTGGCTAATATGATAAGAGAGAAAAATACATATTCAGCTTTGATATTGCTTGCAGGTTCTTTTTGGCTTCCTTTGCTACCTTGTTTTTTTTTCTTATAAATGGCTCAGAGACAGACAGCAAAGGGGATATAATCAAAGCATGCCGGAAAGCGATGTGTACTGCAGTCTTAAAGGGATCTAGAGGCTCGTAGCATCCTTGAATTGACAGTCCTGCAGGAAACACACACCTACATGGAAAACGTAGCCTGCAGGAAAGACAATCCAGCATATCATTTAATAAGGTGCTAATTAGACAAACAACAACAAGAAATGAGCCAGGAAGATACCTTTGGAGTGCTTTTCAAATGCTGAATTAATGGGATAACATGCTAAGGGTTTTTGTACGCAGACAATGTATTACTTACCGCACAGCACCATCATTTTGTCAGTGTTAATGATGTCATGTGGGTCGATGGAGCTTAGCCAGGCAGATTTAAGATGAAGTCTCTTACATATTAGAGTAGATACCGAACAGTGGCAATGGGTGGAGATTCACACACCAAGCATCTTAACTAGATGGTTAGAAAAGGAGAAAAGAGAACTTTTCTCTTTCTAGGAAAGCTGTCTGAGGCTAGTCTAGTCGAGCAGACTAGCAGGCAAAGCACCATGGGAGATGATTATATAATGTGGCTTCTAGCAGGTCAAGGTTAAGGCAGAGCTGCCAACTTTCTGTGGATATTCTCCAAAATTCATGCCACTGCATCCACTAGACAAGCAAGTCATGAGGAATTAGCCCAGGTTTAGGAGGCCAAGGAATGACTTAGATGCTATCTCTTAATGTGAGAAAAATCAAGTAAGAAGAAAGGGAATGGTCATGGCTACCTAGCTACCTTTAACTGTCAACTTGGCACAGCCTTAAGTCACCTGAGACAGGAGTCTCAGTTACAAAATTGCCCAGATCAGACTGCATTGTAGGCATATCTGTGGGGATTCTCTTGACTGTTAATTAGTGTATGAGGGTCCAGCCCACTGTGGGCTGCACCAGACTCTGGACAGGCGCCCCTGAGCTATATAAGAAGGGTAGCTAAGCATGGTTTCTTCTTAAAGTTCCTGCCGTGACTTCTCTCAGTGATGGACTGTAACCTGTAAAATGAAGCAAATCCATTCCTCTCCTAAGTTGCTTTCAGCCAGAGCGTTTTGTCATATGAACACACAGGAAACTAGCACACTGCTATAAAAGATGACTTCGCTCCCAGAGGTATGTTATAAAATGATTATGGCAGAACCAACATCACCATATACCATTGCTATCTGTAAATGGTCAACCAGGTCTTCAAACTTACCCTGAAACATGGCATGCATGGACACAGACCAGAGCCAACCAAAGTCTCCATGAGATATTTAATTTTTAATACTTTGTTCTGGTTCCTTCCAAAGATGATTTATAAAACTCTTCATCCTATTGCAGCTCTACACACTTGTCTCTTTCAGAGTGTCAGTGAATCACTCAATGTCAATAAAACCAGATATACAGACTCAGATCAATGCTGTGGGATCAAATGGATTAAATGACCTTCAGAGTTATTATAACCTTATAAAACCTCAGCCTAGATGTCACTCTATTCATGTTTTATTTAATTGAAAAGCAATTAGTAAGTCCTAGCATATATTTCATCTTGATGCTTAAAATTGTTTACTTTTTGAAGTGTTTTCAAGCAAATACATAACTGTGATTCTGAGCTAATAGTTTGTAATATATAAGCTATGCTTTAAAACCCTTACAAAGAAAAAAAAGTAACCATTCTTATAAGTAGCCACAATTCCAATCCATTAGTGTATTTGTACTCAGACCCATTCTTTTCCATATGAAATTCAAATATTATATTCAATGCTTAGACACCCAAATTAAGTTCAAGGCATTGTCATTGACCCCTGACCCTTGTTGTCAGGAAATTCTGAGTTTAAAATAATAAGTAATGCTTAATTTGTTTTTCCTTCTTTTGGTGTTAAGGATCTGTTCTGTGTATTATAAAAGACTACCTTGTAATTTTTTTCTGATAATGCTTGATACAGAGTTCTATCTTCAAATTCTCCCTCCCTTTGTCTAAGGAACACATGGAGAAACCAACATAATATCCAAAATATCAAAGCACTATAGAGACTTTTTGTTCTGTTCCTGGCACAAAGAAGATTCAAATGATTTTTATCAGTCTCTTGATGTGTTTATGCAGCTCAAAACTATTTCTCAGAGAAAAATAATAAGTTTCAAAATAAAAGGCAACTCTTATCCTTTCCTGTCACTTAGATGTGACTAAGTAGATGGATTAACCCTCTCAAGCACGGGAGGCAAGAAGAAACTCCTGTGGCCCCACATCCTTACCCACTGTAGCTTTTGCTCAGGTTCTAACACACCATTTTAGTATTAACTCTGGTGGAAGGAAAAATCTCAATCCAATGGAGCTGAATATTAATGAGGGCCTCCACATACTTTTTAACAAAATAGAAAAATTGGATAGGAAAATCCTTATCCAAAAAATTTTATACCTTAATTCTTAAGAGGCATCTTTAAATGAATCCACATTTTTGAAAGCATCCACACTATCTTAAAGGAATGTGCCTTCACATACAACTGTTATATCTGGCTACTTATAGCCCTATAAGAAGCCAACAGTTGCAAATAATTCAAATAATTCACTTGACCCTGCCCATGTCATCCACTTTACAAAAGACAAGCCACAGATTGATAGGTCCATTTTTGAAACATCTTGGAAAATGCAAAAGTAATTTTGCAACCGAATGAGGAAAATAATTTATCTTTCCAACGTGGGACTTGCAGGTTCTTCGCTCCTAGTCAGAAGAAGACACAACACCACCTGTGTTCTTGCATTTGGTAAGTACCATGCCCTTGAGGGGGGTGGAAGTTGTCATAGAAATAACCATAATTACAAGAAACATAGTTATTGGGGAGAAAAATATTTACTTTAAAATCATCCCCACCTCCTCCTCGTAGAGGAGATATGCCTTTTCCATTTCAAGGCTATGCAAAGGCTACAGACCTCAGCTTTCTACTCTCCAGAGTCAATTTTTTTTTTAATTTTTCAGCCATGTTGATGCTTAGATGCTTAGCTTAAATCACTGTCCTGAATCTTAAATTTGCTTCTGAAGACTCAGGCTTCTTGAATCACTTGCTAAAGACATAAAAATAAGATTTTTTTAAAAGTATATGGTTTTAGCTGAATAAGTAAGGACAACGCCCATGATATCATCCAAGGTGAGTTATTATTTTCATCATGTTTATCCTTTGTGTATTCAGAGATAAAAGAGAATCTTAAGAATGTAGCAGGAAGAGGTGCTTGTAAATACCTCATTTATTTTCTCATTCTAAAATTTTTCATTGTTATTTCTCCTACTTAAATGTTGTCTCTTTCTTTCTAGATAACAGTTTTAGCTTATTGACTTCTTGATGACTTTAACTCTGTAGCTTTGTCTCCATGATCACTTCATAAATATCTTAAGAGTTGTGTCTAATGTTCAAATTATTCACACACACTTATTTTTAAATAGATTATGTTCATTCATATTAGTTCATTTTAATACTCTTATGCTATATTTTAATATTCATCCCTATAGCAATGAATATACCTATTTTAAATCATATAACCTCAAAGATATGAACATATTATAGGTATTCACATTCCTGATATTTAATTTTTAATACTTTGTTCTGGTTCCTTCCAAAGATGATTTATAGCAACTTTCAAAATATATAGAGTCTGAATTAGTTATATACAGAATGTAAGTATAATAGATTAATGAGAATAATTATTATATATTAAATAATGATTTTTAGAAATTAAGTGATTAAAATAAATCAAAAGAAGCTGAAGACCCCAGAATGCAGGTGAAGTCTGTAAGCACACTGGCCTCTGTACAATCAAGTCCTAAGGATTCTGCTTACAAAAGTATTCATAGGAAACTCCATCACCCTTGTGACTACTCAGAAACAGTCTTTTGAGGATCACAAAGCAGATCCCTTGTATCCCATATGTACGCTTCATCTTTTCAACAAGTCTGTATATGCAAGATAATGTAGGAATGTCCTTCAAGCATTAATTTAATGTAGATTAATCATAGACATGTTGTAGTAAATTTTATGTTGATTAAGAATAGAATGTCCTGTATAATAATAAGTACATGCTTATATGCTTAGGAATGTACTACAGTGTGTAGGCTTCATCTTGCTTCATGTTACAAAACTTCATTTAAATGCAGTGGCTTCAGTGGAAAACAGTGTTTCTGGAGAAATGATCCTGTGATGGTGCCAGGAGGCTGGGTCTCTGGTTCAGCCATCACCAGGTTAGTGGAAAGACAGAATTTAGACAATCAAGGGAGATAGGACTAATCACCTCAGATAAAAAAGTATCATTTCACTCAATGAGAACCTCTGCTTATGTCTATTGTAAGCAAAGCTGAGACTTCAAGGAAGGTCCCAAATGGCTTTAGATGTTTCCTGATGGTAAGTCACATGTACTTTGAATTTCTCCAAGAACCACAAACAGAACCTTAAGGTTCTGGATCAAGAAAACTCTATTTCAACTACCAAGATGAACAGACCCCAAAAGTTCCTTCTTGCTTCCCACATAGACCAATAACTATAGCCTTATAGTCATATATATGTCAACCAATCAGGAATAAGCATGGCTCCAACTTTCATTTGTATAAAATCTATCACCCAGGATTGAATGCTGCAGGAAGGTTTACAGCTAGTAATTACCCACCTACTAGGGCATGGCTTCATATACTATTTCCTCCCTGGTTCCCATTTGCTCTCCATCCACCATTCAAGCAGAGAATCTTGATTTGTAAGTTTTCCCCCTAAATAAATATCTATCTATCAGTTCTGAGCTAGTGTGGGATTTCTTTAAAGCATCCAATCTCTCTGCCATCACTTGGTGCCCAACATGGGGCCCGAACCCACGACCCTGAGATTAAGAGTCTCATGCTCCACTGACTGAACTAGTCATCCCTCATTTCTCTAAAGGGGGGGGCGCCTGAGTATGAACCTGGGTAGGAACTTTGTCTCTATGAAGCTATTCTCTTCTTTTGTGGGTCACAATGTTGGATAAATGTACGTAGGCTTGGGAGAGAGAAGAAAAGGGGTATAGAGAGTTATAAAAGGAATTAAATGGTTTATAAAAAATAAAACAAAGTTTAAAGAGAGAGTACAGACAGTCATAGATTAAAGGAATAAAGATAATCAAATAAATATTAAAAAGAAATAGAATAAAAACAAGCCACATAAAGATGGAATATACACAGAAAGCCTAGATTATGTATATTATTGTGTTGTCTTTTGAATTTTTTTTGACAAAGGAGCTAACTACAGAGAGGCATTTCATTGTATGGGCTGCTAAGCGAAACCAGCATGTGTATTATAAAGGTATCTTGATTCAGAACTTGGGTCTAAGGATATGTTGCTTTGGAAAAAAGAGGTTCTGCTTTTGTTTCCTCAGAAGATGGGAACCTGTGAATTAATTCCAGGATAATGTGGTTTGATGGACCAAGACCCCCTGAAAGTTGCCTTGAACATTCCTCAAAAAGTTACTTCACCCAACTGCTGACTGAGATGAACTTAACACACAGAATACATCATGAAGACCTGATTAACAGCGCCCCCAGTCAGCAGGCGGTAGTTTAGAGAACTACACCCAAATTCCCAAACATTGATTATAAATGTTTGTTTACATTTAAAAGGAGATATGCTATAGAGATTTGCATTGGTATGGATCTTGGTTTATTGATACAAATTTAAGGTCAATTTTGTTATATGTATAATTCTGCTCTTCATTAAGGTATTGTGTTTGTGCAGCTCATTTAAAAATGTAATGTATATTTAAGAAATATAGGTTAATAGGTAATCATCTATAATAGTGTAGCTGGTAGTCATGTCAGATTTTCTAGATGTACAGATATTTATTTCAGATGCATAGGCATTCTTCAAATGTTTCAAAGACTACAAAATATGGCATTTAAAATGTTTTAAGGACTTAGGACTTTTCATGACAGTGAGACACATCTGCTTCTCTCAGCACCAAGCTAATTCAAGAGAAAGATGGGCATTGAATAGGCTCCTTATAGAGTTGGCTAACCGTTTGTGCAAGAAACTGTTCTTGCCTGGACTGCTTGATGAACTGGACGTGCAGGACCCACAGAAAAATGACTACTGAACTTGTCTAAATTTGAGACTATCCTTTGGGGTTCCTGATTCATTAAAGAGTCTGCTAGACATTCTGCAGGACACAGAAGAAAGTGACTGACAAACTGCTAATCTAGGAGGAACTGTCTTTGAAATTTCCTGCTTCATGGGAAAGTCTGCTGGATACTATGGACCTGTAGGCTGAAGATGGATGCCTCCACATTACAGAAGGACTTTGGGTGACTGTCCAGGCAGTGAGATGTTTCTGTCAATTCTAGAGTTTTAGAAGTTGCTCACAATGCACTTCCTGTTTACTTGGATAATATCATGTCCTTTTGGAGTCTTTGATGGAGTTGAAGGGAAGATAGTAATAATATAGTTTTCCTTAGTTATAAAAGATAAAGTAGATATAAATATGTTAACTATAATTAGCACTTGATACCTGTATTGTTATATGTAATCTTACTATGTTAAAGTTAAAACTTTCCTTTTTATTTAAACAGAAAGGGGGAGGTGATGTGGGATTCCCCTCTGTTTGCTTTGAATACCATTGGTGAATAAAGAAACTGCCTTGGCCTGTTGGTAGGGGAGATGTTAGGTAGGCTGGGAAAACTAAACTGAATGCTTGAAGAAAGGAGGCAGAGTAAGGGAGAAGCCATGGAGCCACCACCAGAGACAGACATGCCAAAACTTTGCTCATAGGCCATGACATCATGGTGATGTACAGATTAATAAGAAGCTAGAGCTAATGGGCCAAGCAGTGATTTAAATAATATGGATTCTGTGTGATTATTTCAGGGCTGAGCAGCCAAGAACCAATAAGCAGCCTTCTTCCAATAGACTTCCTCAATAATTCCATACTTTAATAGCTTTAAATTTTGAAAATTCAGTTAACTTCTATATAAATACAAAAATAACCCAATGATGGAGAAGAAGTCCTTGACTAGTGTTTCTGACTTTGAATGTTCCCTTACTGAGCAGTGAAGAGAATAATTTAAAATATTTATACTTTTATTTTTGAAGGGTATATTTATTTATATCCCAATGGGTTGATCTTATTATAATATTTTTAAGGAATTCATAAAAACAAAATATAGATGTATGCAATGTGCTAGTACTTTTTTTATTTTTTGAGAAAATACCTTGACCAAAAGAAATTTAGTCAAAAAGAGGATTTATTTTAGCTTGTAGTTATATATGGAATAAAATCCATCATAGTGTGGAAGACATGGCAACAGGCAGGCATGGAGTCAGGAGCAAGAACCTGGTTGACCATATTTTATGCACATACAGGAAGGAGACAGGGAGACCAGGAAGTCTGAGTGTAGACAGGCTATATAACTTCAAAGTAAGCCACAGTGACATACTTCTCCCAGCTAGGCACCTCCTAAAAGTTCTATAACCTCCCAAAATAGCCCCACTAGCCAGGGACCAAGTATACAAATGCATGAGCCTATAGGGGACATTTTTCATTCAAACCCCACAGTCAGTATTGGGAGGATAGGAATGTTTTCCCCAGATATTGTTGTCTCTTGGTGTTGTATAAGGCTGCTTGTTAGTTCCCAGCTGCTCAGCCCCGAAGTAATCACACAGAAACCATATTATTTCTATACTGTTTGGCCAATAGCTTAAGCTTATTTCTGGATAACTCATATCTTAAATTAACCTATTTCCATTAATCTGTGTATCGCCATAAGGCTATGGCTTACTCAGTAAAGTTCCAGCATCTGTCTCCAGTGGGGCTGCATGGCTTCTCCTGACTCTGCTTACTTTCTCCTAGCATTCAGTTTAGCTTTCCCTGACTAACTCTATTCTGCCCTGCACAGGCCTAAGGCAGTTTTTTTTTTTATTAACCAGTGGTAATCACAGCATGCAGAGGGAAATCCCACATCATCTTGACTGCATTTTAAAATAACTTTGAGAAGACTTCCTTGCTCACTTTCTAAAACAAATAAACTTTAAATGTTTCCCCCACCCCTGAGTTGATCACTTTTTTATTCATCTGTCATTTTTAAGCTGCCAAGTCTATAGAATATATGCTTTTAATTATAAACCTCGAGTGCTTCCAATGAGTGTCATGTCGCAGTAAAGTCCAACTTACATTGTTCTTGAACTCAAGGCTATTGTTCCCTTTAGTCTTTCCATATGACTGTTACCATGGTGAATCAGCCTTGCTCATCTTACTCATGTTCTCTTCTCCCTACAGATTCATTGCTTCAAGCCAACATGGGGCAGAACCTGCCTTTCTCTAATCACAGCCAATGTGAAAGATCTAATCTAATTAACAGGTGCAAGCCATGCTAAATAGTTTCTTCAAGTGGGGCAAGCCTTAGATGGGTTATTCCATAATGTTGCTTTTTTTGTTTTCTTGACCAAAGAAGAAGTTATACTTTTTTTTAAAAACTGTTCACCCAAAGTCATGACCTTCTCAGGGAATGTGTTTATTTTCCAAGAATAAGGAAAAATAAGCATCAAAATGAGAAGAGGACAAAGTCAGAATGCACATCCTTGATTCTCATGCTATAATTGGGTCCTGCGTCCAAACAACTTGTGACTCACTTGATGACTAAAGAAACACATTCATTTGTTATGTTATGGTTTTTGTGAGTTAGTAATCTGGGCTCAGCTTAATTAGACCCTCTCCCCTAGGGCTTCTCACAAGACTGTAATCAACTTGTCATCTAATAGTGTGATTCCCTTGTGAAGTCACCCGACAGAAAGATCGGCTTTTGAGCTCATGCTTGTTGTCACTGTTGGCAGCTCATTCCATTTTTGAATGCCGATATGAGCGCCTCCATTACTAGAGAGCTGCTGAAGGTGGCCCTCAGTTCCCCGCAGTGGAGGCCTCCCTAACAATGTAACTTGCTTGGTCAACGCCAGCAGGGAAAGAATGGGTTACTAATATGGAAGTTTACAGTGCTGGGTCAAGTAATTATTACAGAGCAAACAACCAGTTGTTTTCGCCATGTTTTCTTAGTTTGATGCAAACGACTATAGCAGCCTATGTTCACAAAGGGCTTGTGGGCGGTAGAGAGATCATCAGAGACCATCTTATAAACTACTTGTTGAAATATCATTGTAACAAAACCCCCCAACATTACAGAGATCCGTGTCCATTATCAGCCTGTGGAAGCTTGGTCAGTGGGCAAGGGGCCGCTTCACACAGGAGAACATCTGTTTCTATAAAGGCAGCAAACACAGTCTGGGCCAGACACAAAACCACAAGCTTTTATCTGTTTGGGCATTATTACAGAGCTGGCTGCTACCGGTCCACTCTTCCTAAATTGACTTGGCTGGAACAAGAATTAGATTTCAGAGAGAATCTTTGCACATAATGGCATTTTAGATATTATAAGAAAGGGTAACCATAGCCCTATAATTTATTCCTCCCTCCTCAGGGATCGCTGAAGACGGTTGACCCTGACCAGAATTCTTTGCAAATATCGACTGATCCAATATACTAACTGAAAGATAAATGAGGGTCCTGAAAGGTTCTGCTGTGCACTGATTACTGATCTGGAAATGACCTCAGCATCATATCCTAGTTCATTTAGATTGTTCATATTAAATCAAGGGTTGGGCTGACGCATGCAAGTTATACCTATAGCTGGAACAAAGGCAGGTGTCCAGAACGACTCTAGAAGACAGACTAACTTTCCTAATACACTTGCCAAAATCCAAAACCATCTATATTGTGCGGAAAAGGATCCTATGGGTTGAGCTCCCAGATGCTGCACATGCAGCTGATCCTGTTTAGTATCTACTCGTAATTATACACAAAGCTGGTGCTGGCTAAGTTGGGGTAATCTTTCTGAAACAGAAGTAAGAATAAGTCTGGCTAAGTAACAACTCAGGTGAGGTGCTTATTTTTCAGTGCCTTCAAATGAGATTTAATTGGCATACAGTGATACACAGAGTCATTTATAACATTTCTGTAATATGACCTTGAAAACTTGAAAGATAAAACCTAAACTCTTGGTTCTGATTCCCCCATGCCCTAAAAAGGCTCCCCAAATTTTCTGCATATGATTTAGCACTGATAAGCACAGTTCCAATGAAAAGAAATCTGATATGGCAAGGAACGTATGTACAGAGAGGCTGAATTCAAACACTTTCTGCGTTTAAAAATAATCATTTCAATGTTAAATCAGTAGAAGATTTGCTCACTCAGCACTCAGTGCAAGAATCCCGGATACGAGAAAAGAGCCAGGAAACAATACCTCGACTCTTTGGATTTATTAGCTTTGGGGTAGTCTACCATGGTCCACATGGAAGGCAGGAGAATACACTAAGAAGTCTGAAGGTCAAACTCAGAGGACACTGAAGGACGTAGTAGACAGGACAGACTATAAATAGCTCTGATCTGAAAAATATGACCAGAGAAAGCACCCTCTAGTATCACCTTCTTTTCCTAAGAGCCTAATTGGGATGGATGAAGGATCATACTCCTCCATGTTTATATGTCCATATTCCACAGCCACCTGCTACAATCAATCTTGACTGGCTTCAATTAAATGCCAAATGAGAATATTTGCAATTCCCAAAGACTACACTGAAGAACATACAAAATATTAAAGAATGTCATAGGTATGAGAGAGTATTAATATTCTAATTAGCCTTACTGATTGAAGTAGAATATTGATTCCCACTACTTGTTTTTATAAATTGACACATGATAAATTATTTATATATACTTATGACATATAATGTGATATTTGATGCACTGGTATACTAACTACTGTAGTCATTAAGGAAAGAAACATGCATGTTCATCGAAAACTTAAAAACAGAACTGCTATATGATCCAACAATTCCACCTTGGGCTCTATAGGTAAGGAAACAAACTCAGGGTAGTAGAGACTCCTGTGTTCACTGCAGTGTTAATATGAATAACCAAGGATCAGAACCAACTTATGTCCATTAATGGGTGGATAAAGCTTCCAATGTGTCTTATGTGAATAATGGAATACAACTCAAACTCATAAAGAAAAGAAAGCCATTCACTTCTTTCCAATAGCTCTTTTCAAGCCAAAAATTAAAGCAGGCAATGTATTGGTACTGATAAACAACTATTTGCAGTTCATGTAGTAGATTCAGCAATAACCTAAGATGTGCCATAGATAAGATTTTCAACACTGCACCAAACACCAGCAGGTAAAAGAGAACAAAAGTGTGAATAAACTCAGCTTGGATTTTCTTTCTGCTCATCAAGAGCAGTTTGTGTTCACGTGGGACATCTCCAGGTCACTTTAGCACAGCACGTGAAAGGCACTGAATTAATCAATGCGCATCATCTTCTCACATGGGTGCTCCCGGTCATCTTAAAATCCAGTATGAGTAAGGTGATGATAGCAATGTTCTTGTGATTGTCTCCTCAAGGGAAGCAGTCCAGGAGGATGTAGACCCTGGGCACCCATCTGTCACTAAAGCAAGGCAGACAAACCTCACTCACATTCAAGTTCTCCCTCAGCCCGTAAAAATTTAGCAAAGAACCTGAGCCAAGACCACAGGAATCTTTCCTCACACTGTAAAAAATAATTTATAATCAGATCTTGGCTCTGACACTCAGCCCAGAGACTGGAGAAGTCATTTGAGTTATGGCAAAAAATCACATCTCCCTTTCGGGGATATTGTTAGGCCTGTTTGCAAAGTCACCAGAAAGAATCCTGAGATTGAATTGTGCCCTGACAGAAACAAGCAAATAAAAGATTTATAAAGGGCTGTCAATCAGACAACACCTCCCGAGCCTATGACCCGAATGCACAAATGATTGTAAAGGTGTTAGCAGCTGGAACACACGCAGACCAGAGCCTTTGGCAGAAATCGATATTGCTGCTTGGTGGAGACGGTGGAGATTTTGGACTTGAAAGTGGTCCGAGGCAGCTGCCTAACACAGTCCTTTGGAAACATAATCAAGAGTTTATTGTCAGGTATTTGCAAAAATTGTGCCTATCTCCAAATAAGCACCAACCACCATGACTTTCTGATATCATTCAAATTCCGGAAACCCCTCCATGGAGCTCCTTGATAAACAGAAACTGTCTACTTGAGAATGAATCTACATTACACCCCTTAAATAGGTGTGATTGCTCTGTAGCCAGTCAAAAATAGAAAATATATTCTAAAAACAGTGGGTACCAGATTTCACAGCATTCATGCCCAGATCTCTTGATTGCATTTGAAGCCAATGGTAAGCATTCAATCCCACTCTGAGAATCAGGCTGTTGTAAGCTCCATTGTCTGAACCTCTGATTTCTCTCCAGGCCATGCCAAAGGCTGCTTATTCATGTCTGCATCTCTCCAGCTCAATGTCCTTGTTTGGCTTCACAAAGCTGTTGGAAACCAGCCGTTACCTTCCTGCGTATTTACCTTTGTCCCTTCTTTGGTTGAAGAAGTGCTGAAAACGCATTTCCAGAACCCTGAAAATGACTCACTAATCCAAACAGAGACACTAGAGGGAGCTGTTTTTCAGGAACCTGCTCGTGCTGGTGATCAATCTACAGACAGCTGAGAACACAGAGCCTGCATTCCTAGAAACAGCAAAAGTAGGCTTGCCAGCAACTCTGGGAGTGTCAGTCCTTACTCAGGATATTTAAATAATAATAAAATCAGGTGCAGTTCCCAGGCACTGGTGCATATGCACCAATGAGCTAGTTGGGAACTGTCTAAAAAGGTAAGTGCCACATAACATCCCAGCATAGCGTCTGGAATTTGAGTAATGCAAATGACAGGTCCTACATGTAAAATACATATGCGATTTGAAGGTAGTTCCAAAACGGTCTTAAGAGTTCTTGCCAATAGCATTATATTGATTATAGTTTGAATTCCTGTTATCCTATCTCTTCTTAGATACACCACTAAAATTAATGCGACCAGTAAGTAAAGATAGTGAGTGGGTCAGACCTAAATAGGACAATCACATCATTCCCTCGGGGTAGCTAGGGAGCACTACAGAAAAGGATGTGGGAACTATGTAAGAGTTGGAAGACACGATAAAGGGCTGTGATGTGCCATTCTGTCTATGAGAGACCTTGGCAATCATGAACTCATAACAACTATAGTTACCCATATTGAGCTGACACAACACAGACCCTATCAATAACTAGTTAAGAAAAGGGGAGGGGTTCACTTGACACTTTTTCTCTGAACTAGTAGATGATAATAGAGTCTAGGAGGAGGGTACCATTATCTTCAGTTGTGTACCCACTGCTGAGCCCAGCAGGCTCCAGAGGTTGGCTCTCAACCTATGACCACACAGTGACCCTGGTTCATCACAGTGGGTCCAAACACAAAGCAAACAGACATAAACAAGAGAGAGAGATTTGTAGGGAAGATTCTGGATAGATAGGGTAGAAAGCAAGTGGGAAGTGGAGTGGTCCGTATAGATTGTGTACACAGGTATACAGACATAGTTTTCTAAAAACAAATTTAATTTAAAAATTAATGCATTCATGTCACCTTTTCTCCGTGTGCTTCCAGAGAACATAAACTTCTTTTGAAGCCTGCTATAGTGTCTCCTGCTCAGTATTCTTTCAGGTAACTTGCTTGTAAGTAACCCTATAATTTATGGATTTTAGGTAGCCCGAGTGATAGAAGACAGCTATGTAGACCAAAACAAAACTTGAGAAAGCTAAATAGAAACAAACTGATGGACCAAAACTGTGGCTACTTCTTCATGCTTGCTCGTCCTACTCATTGGTTCCTCATTCTGTAGGACTACAATGTTTCCCAATGAAGAACGAGGATCTAAAGAGATGTGTCCATCAGGAGAGGATGAGGGGGATGGGATGTGCCTGCCTGTGTCCTTCCTTCACAGCGAGGAGATTCCAGCAGCCAAAACATCCTCTGAGTGAGTCTGCAACATCCCTGAAAAGGAGAAAGAGAAGAGGACAGACTTTCAATCTAGGATGGCATTTGAAATATTTTATTTTTATTTATTTTTAGTTTTTGTTTATTCTTCTCTTATACAATACATCCCAAGCACAGCTCCTTCTCCTTTGACCCCTCCAATCTTTCCCCACCTCCTCTATCCCCCAGATTCACTTTGCCCAACCCTCCACAGACTGTCAAAAAATCGATGAAATGATTCCTAATGATGTCCTGCTATATTTATAGACCTAGTCTAGTTGTCATCGGAGAGACATTTAAATCACCTTATTTAACAGCCATCTAGAAGGGGCTAAGTTTAGGTTCCAGATCAAATGTTGGCAGTGACCAAGTAAAACGAGGCAACAGGAAACGTAATCCAGTATGGGCCAACAGCTGGACACAGGCAGACCCCTCCTGAGGTGCAGCAGTGACAAGCTCATGATTTTAAGATCAATACACACATGCTTAAATTGGAATTGGTAATTAGAACTGTTGACATAACTAGTTTATAAAATAAAAGGATGAAATAAGATTTGAAATATGTTCAGGCCAGAAGGGAACAAAAAATGAAATTTGATAAAAATCTAATCATGAAAACTGGTTAGAAATGATTAAACACAAATCAGAATAGCTTTTGCTTTCTTCTCTGAAACAGAATACAGTGGAAGACATGGCAATGTTACAAATGGGTGTACTTTCAAAGTCAAACCAAAATGGACAATTAAAACACATCATTGGCATATCTTTATGATCTCAACTCAGAAAGCAGTCCCTAATCCACTTTACTGCAGTCATCTGAATTTTTTTTTATTTCAGAAATATTTATCAGGAGCTTACTTTCCCGAGTTTCACTTTAGAAGCACCAATAAAATCCATCTGAAATCCTTTCTTAAGGTTGTTGGTGGCTCTGGAGAGAAGGCTCACAACCCTCTGTAACTAGAGCTCCAGGGGAGTCCTAAACTCTCCTCTAGACCCCCCCCCACACACACATAGGAGGCGGGGGAGAGAGATTTGTAGAAAAGAAATGTATGGGGCAATGAGACGGTTCCACGGGTAAAAACACTTGTTCCTGGCTTTTATCCCCAGAACTCCCATAAAGTTGGAAGGAGGTCAGAACCAGTTTGGTACTCTTCTGTTGTCCTTTGGCCTTCCAAAGGTGTTGGGGTCTGTGCACCCAACCACATTCACACACATACACAGTAACAGTAAATATAGCCAGAAGAATGTCATATAGACCTCGGAGGAAATAGCTTGGTTGGTAAAGTGCTTGCCTTGTGAGCATGAGAACCTGAGTGTAATGTTCAAACACAGTGGCAAGCACTTAGATTTCCTATGCTCAGGAGGCAGAAACAGGTGGATTTCTGGAGTGCAATGGACAGCTTGCCTAGACTGTTTGGTCCAGGCCAATGAAAGACCCTGTTTCAACAACACCAAACAAAGGTGAACAGCACCAGAGAAATGACCCCTGAGGCTGGCCTCTAGTCCTTTAGCCTCCATATGCACATGAACACATGCAGGCATCTTCACACACGAAACAACATATACAGAAGACATATACAGACAAAATGAACAAATAAACCCTTGATGCATGATTAACATATTTGAAACATCTAACCTCAACGTGTGATTTCTTCCAAAATAAGAAAATCCTGCAGTGTGGTGGTGGCATGTTTCTTTAATCAGAGCACTTAGAAACCAGAAGCAGGTGGATCTCTGTGAGTTTGAGGCCAGCCTGGACTACAGAGAATTCCAGCACAAGCTAAAAAACTACACAGAGAAACCCTGTCTCCAATAAAGAAAAAAAAAAAAAGAAAAGAGAAGAAAAAAAAAAAAAGAAATGACAGTCGAGTTAGATTTTAGGGACAGTTGAAACAAATCAAGAACTGGTAGCTTAAAGTGATGTGGGAGTCCCCTCTGTGTGCTGTGATTACCATTAATGAATAAAGGAACTGCTTTGGACCTATAGCAGGGCAGAACTTAGGTAGGCAGGGAAAGCTAGGCTGAATGCTGGGAGGAAGAAGGGTGGAGTCAGGGAGATGCAATGAAGCCACTGCTGAAGATAGACATGTCAAAACTTTGTTGGTAGGCCACAACCTCGTGGCGACACACAGATTAGTGGAAATGGGTTAAATTAATATGTAAGAGTTAGCCAATAAGAAGCTAGAGCTAATGGGCCAAGCAGTGATTTAATTAATATAGTTTCCGAGTGATTATTTTGGGTCTAAGATAGCCGGATGTCAGGGAGCCAAACAAGGGCCCTCCTCCTACATTAAAGCAGTAGGAATTGATTGGCTCACAATTCTGGAAGCTTGAAATTCAAAGTCAAATTGTTCAGAGGACCATCCTTTCTTTGCCGAGTCTGTAAATCAGAGGCTTCTTGCTTGTGGTTCTGGCTTAAAATACATGTACTCTGGTGCCACGTTGACAAGGGTGGACTTCATTGTCACAATGGCTAGACTGACTGCTCTCCGGATGTAGTAAAGCTGATTTCCCACTTTGCCTGTAAATGCGTTTTCAGAGACAATCAGTTTATGAGATAGTGAATGGATTGTTACCTAGAGGTGCTCCCTGTGTGAAGGTATTTGGGGGCTTATCTGAGGAAGTAGATCGCTGGGGCACACTCTAGGCTATCCCTTGCCTTAGCCCCTTCCATAATCCATGTTCTGTATGCTATGATGTGGATTGCTCTGACTCATCATCACTCCCTCCTCTCCACCACAGACTGACACCACAGAAACCTTGAACTGAAATCAGTCTCTCCACTCTTTAAGTTATTTGTATCAGGTATCTGGTCACAGTGACAGTAAGTGTGACTGTTTGAGCTTGTATTCCAGCCCCAGGTGGCTCTTGACTTACAGCAGGACCCACTCATTGTTTCCCCCCCTGCAAGGGAATATTCAGTGCTTGAATTTCTGGAATTAGAAAAGAATTTAAAGCAAACATGGTCCACCCATGTTCCTACTCAGCTGTGTCGAGTTGTCAGCTGACACCAAATAAAGGACATATAATCTCCTATAAGTGAGATCTTTAATCATAACCATGTAGATTATATGATTATATGGTTTCAGAGGGAAAATGTCCCTCAATGGGGTAAAAATGATTCTTATAGAGAAAAACAATTTTTATTTAAATATGGGAAGTGTGTGTGTGTGTTGTGTGAACATATAGATATGTAGATATCTACAACATTAAAATATAGTGGAGGAGGAATTATCTATCTATAGATATATATTTTTCCTGTCACCTTTTACACAAAAAGACTCAAATCAAGCTGTTACTACTTATTACCTCTGGAATTAAGGGACAGAATAGCCAAAACTTTTGATTTGCACACCTTGTTCATTTTATCATATTTATATAATATTTATATACTAATGTAATAAGCATAAATCAATTTTGTTAGATTCAAAGAATCAGCAAAACATGCATCCATTTGTCTTGAAGACATATGCATTAAAGTTAGATACATCGTGGAACTTGGGGCTTCAAAATCAAATCTATGGATCCATTTGTGGTTAGAAAAATCAATGAAGAGTTTCCTACTTGAAGGTAAAAATTTAGTAAAGGAAGAGACAAACCCACGATATACTGTTTTGTAGGGCATTATGTTATAAGGAAAAGTATGCCAATGCCTGGGTTTAAAAGCGTTGTTATATTGGATTATAAACAAGATGAGAGTCTGTCTGACACCCATAAGTACACATGCCCATACACAAATGTACACAGTGTCCACCTAGTGGGACTCTTGAGAAAATGGCTGGAAGGGACAGGAGTTAAGGTTTTAATTGATGGTGTGATGGTTGGTTTTAATTATCAACTTGACAGAACTTAGAATCACCTGAGAAAAGAGAATCTCAATGAGGAACGGTCTAGATCTGGTTGGCCTCTGTGTTTGTTGGTGGGGCATGGTTGAAATTTCCTTAATTAGTGAGAAGAGCTAGCCTGATAGTGGGTGGCACCATTCCCTGGCTCGGAATCCTGAATTGTGCAAAAGTAGAGAAGGCTAGCTGAGCTCAAACCTGCATGTGTTTATTTCTCTCTGCTCTTGACCATGGGTGTGACTAACTGCTTCAAGTTCCTGCCTTGACTTCCCTGCAATAATGGACTATAACCTGGAACTGTAGGAAGAATGAACCCTTTCCCTTTCAGATGTTTTGTCAAGAGTGTTTGCCTACAGAGCCAAAACAAAAAGTAGAACAGATAATGATGGCACCTGTTTGGTCATCTTTTATATTAACAAAATACTTTCTGTAAGAGCTCATCATTTCATCATCAGTTAATATGCAAGATCAAACCAAAATTACAAGGCCCAAGAAAGTGGGCAGCAGACAAGCAACTGACTTCTGTGCATTGTCTATTTGCAAGGGTGTTTTCTTTCAGAGTATCTTTATACGTATTCAGATGGATTTTTCATTCCTTTCATGTTAGAATTTAAATTTTCAATGTATAGTAAGAATCTATAATTCAAAAATTATGTTAATTAAAAAAGAAGAATATAGCAGGTGGCCACTAGTCAGTTCCTGGCTGCTCAGCCCAGAAATAATCACACAGAAACCATATTATTTGCAATACTATTTGGCCAATAGCTTAAGCATATTTCTGGCTAACTCATATCTTTAACCTATCTCCACTAATCTGTGTATTGCCATGAGGCTATGGCTTACTGGGTAAAGTTCCAGTGTCTGTCTCTGGTAGGGCTACATGGCTTCTTTCTGACTCTGCCTTCGTTCTCCTAGCATTCAGTTTAGTTTTCCCCACCTAGCTCTACTCTACCGTATCACAGGCCAAGACAGATTCTTTATTCATTAGCCAATGGTATTCACAGCATACAGAGGGGAATCCCACATCAGAACATGACAGGAATTTGGGAGAGAGAAGGAGGTAGGGATTGAGTGTAGGAGGAGCTAAGGGGAGGAAAGGGTTCTGAATGTGATGAAAATACATTGTATGAAATGCTCAAAGAAGTAATTAAAATATTACATTAAAACAGTACAAAAGAAATTCACCAAAAATAAGTTATGGGTCTCATCAAAAGCACATCAGACTAAATATTGCTCCCTATACAATAGATCACTGGCTATCACAAATCTGAGACAGGTAAGACATTTTCATCTTTCAAATTGAGAGAACATATTGCAATTAAGATAATTATCATAAAGCTTATGAATTCCAGGCTTTGTTTTCAGAGTTCTGTTCAGAAATATCTTTCAGATTAATTTACTCAACAAAAATCACATTGATAAATTCAGCATTATTTATAATTAGTTGTTAAATCAAACAGCTATTTTACTAAATTATGTTTTAAACCATATTTATACATCTGTGTCTGTTTTATTTGTACCATTAAATCTTTAGTTCCTCTAAGCAGAGAAATCTGTTTGCCTATAGCACTAGAGTAATTTTTTATCTTTTTCTTCCCAATATCAAGTGATTTTCATGTTGAATTTACCTTGCACATTAAACTTTAATTGTTCTATCCCTAAACATGATATTGGGTAGTTTGTTTATTTTTGTTTTGTTTGTTTGTTGAGATAAGGTCTCTCTGCGTAGCCCTGCTGTCCTGGAACTCACTCTGTGGACCAGGCTGGCCTCAAACCCACAAAATCTACCTGACTCTGCCTCTCCAGTGCTGGGATTAAAGGCTTGTACCACCACTGTCTGGTGATGTATTTTAATATTTCATATATAAACACATCTTGTAATACCAACATCACTAACCAAAATTATATAAGCAAACCAATGTCCTTCATTTAAATAATAATGAAAACTTTTGACAGATTAATTGAAAAATAATCTAGAGCTATGTAATTATAACACATCATGACAAATAGGTTTCTTTTGTAGCAATGTATGCTTTGTTAGCACTTATTAGAACCTCTCTGCTAAGACTGAAAGAGAGAAATTCCACAGATTGTTAAATGACACCAGTATAAAACTGTAGAAATGTCATGCTCAACAGAGGGAGAATTAAACAAAGACTTAAGAGTGGTAGTAAGACAATCTCTCTTTCACAGTCTGTTGAGCATTTTAGTGAAGATCTCAGCCAATGCAACAAGACAAGAAGAATATATGACAGAGACAAGAAAGAGAGGAAGAGCTCTCTAGATAAACACCTGCATCAGGTTGCCTCTTCTCAAGTGGATTTTGATTTCCAATGAAAATTTCATGACAAAATGACTTATAGGCTTTGTTTTAGGAAGTAAGGTAAAAATAAAGCATGAAAATTTTACAAAAGCTACATAAAAAGTGGTGCTACAACTCGAGTGTGTGTGTATGTGTGTGTGTGTGTGAGAGAGAGAGAGAGAAAGAGAGAGAGAGAGAGAGAGAGAGAGAGAGATAAATTGGAAATTGAAATTAATAAAACAATACAGATCCCAGGAGACTTCTGCCAAGCAGCCAAGCAGGCCCAGACCACACAAGCCAGAATGACTGACTGAGTCTTTGATGGAGTTCTGCCTAGCAGCAGAACTATATCCCTCCCTGGGTTCTGCTCCTGCCCCCTCCCACCCTTCCCCAGGCAAAGCCATTCAAGCTAGTCCCTAGCTTTGCTGCCAATAGACCCCCCTCCCCAAATCCCAGTGGACTTCTGCCACTGAGGCACAGCATATACCAGGAAGAAAGGGTGAGTAACCAGCCTACCAGTAGAATTGCACCAACCTAGATTCTGTCCCTGGTGACTATTGTTCATTCCCTGAACTCACATTGTCCCAGCTAGTCCTATTCTTTCCCCCAACTCACATAGTCCCAGCTAGTCCTCAGTCCTTTGGATGAATTCTCCCCACAACCCAGGAAGACTTCCACCAAGCATGCCCTAGTCACACAAGCATGTGAGTGACCTGTCTACCAGAGGAACTGTACTCTCCCTTGTATCCCCATTCAACAAGTCTGATATGGGACTTTATTAATTCTTTAATTAATAAAGAAATTGTCTTGAGCCTGCGCGGGGCATAGAGGTAGGCAGGGAAAACTAAACTGAATGCTGGGAAGAAGAAGGAGGAATTAGAGCTGGAACCAGATGGAACCCAGTAAGCCACAGATACATGGCAATACAAAGATGAATGGAGATGGGTTAAATTAATATGTAAGAGTTAGCCAATAAGAAACTAGACCTAATGGGCCAAGCAGTGATTTAATTAATACAGTTTCTGTGTGATTATTTTGGGCCTGAGCAGCTGGGAACCAACAAGTGGCCTTCTTTCAACACAAGCAAACACTATTCCAGTGTGTCCCTGCTGCTGCTGGGTCCTGCCCCCAACCTCAGTGGTCTTCCATCGCAGAGGCATTGACCATGGCAGACACAGCTGCCCTCACCAGTTGACAAGTGGCCCTTCTTTAGAACACAAGCAGACTCCATAGACCAGAATATCCTACATCAGTTGCAAGAAGAGAGCATTAGGCACATGTACAATACACACCATTTGAAAGTACAGCCCTGGAAGCTCTACCAGAGGCCAGACTGGTCCTAGGTACCCCAGAAGAAGACACAGGCTTTACTTAAGGCCAGGCAGGATCTAGACAACCGAGAAGACTTTACCTTTACTGGAAGCCAGTCCAGATCAAGTGACCCAAGGCTCCACCCCAAACCACATTGGAGACACCTTACTTGACCTGAAGATTTATCAGTTACCTTGGCCACTTAGTCCAGAAAATCAGAAAGGAAACAGAAGCCAAAGAACAAAACACCCATTAAACAAAGACAAACATAGGAATCAAAACCTAGACTTATAATCACCCCAAATCCAGATGCCTAAACCCTGGTGTAAGAACACAATCAATAACAAAATGGTCAATATGTCATCACCAGAAGTCAGATGTGCAATGACAGCAAGACCTGAATATTCCAATGCAGTTAAAGCACAGGAAAATGACCTTAAAATAACTCTATGAAAAAGATAGAGATCCTTAAAGAAGAAATGGAAAAATCACTGATTGAAAGAAAAGACAATCAAAAATGGAGGAAGTTAATAAATCACTTAAAGAATGTCAAAAACAAACAAGCAAAGAGTTGACAGAAACAAATAAACAAATAAAATTCTTCAAGACCTGAAAATGGAAATAGAAGCAACTGAAAAAACACAAACTGAGGGAATTCTGGAAATGGAGAATTTCAGGCATTAAATATACAATAGAGGAAATAAATTCATTGGTCAAAGAATACAGTAAACTGAAAAAATTCCTAACACAAAACATCCAGGAAATCTGGGACTATGAAAAGACCAAATCTAAGAATGATAGAGATAGAAGAAGGAGAAGAATCCCAACTCAAAGGCACAAAAACATATTCAACAAAATCATAGAAAACATATTTTCCTTACCTCAAGAAGGACATAAGTATAAAGGTATAAGATGCTTACAGAACATCTAATACATTGGACAAGGGAGAAAAAAGTACATTGGCTATATAAGAATCAAAACACTAAACAAACAGAAGAAAGAAAGAATATCAAAAGCTTCAAAGGAAAAAGGCCAAGTAACATATACAAGCAGACTATCAGAATTACACCTGACTTCTCAATGGAGACTCTAAAAGACAGAAGAACCTGGACAGATCTTTTGCAGACTCTGAAAGACCATGGATGCGCACTCCACCTTTGCCCTGGCTATGAGTGCTCACCCTGGTTGTGAAGACAGGAGTGCTGGTAGGTTGACCAACCCAGGCTCCAAACCAGGGTTATATGTTAGTCCACCCTAACACCCACCCCATCTGTGATTTCCTGGACCACAGAGTGTGCTGTGGGACAATGGTCTTGCATCCTGTAAAGATTTTTCACTTGTATTGTTTAATAAAATGATGACTGGCCAGTAAAAAAAAAAAAAAAAAGACCATGGATGCCAGCCCAGACTACTATACTCAGCAAAATTTTCAATCACCATAGATAGAGAAAATAAGATATGACATGACAAAGTCAAATTTAATAAATATCTATCCACAAGCCCAGTTCTACAGAAGGTACTAGAAGGAAAAGTCCAACTGAAGGAAGTTAGCTACACACAGGAAAACACAGGCAATAGATAATCCTACAACAGAGGGAAACACAGACACACACACACACATACACAAACATAACTACCACCACCAATAACAAAAATAAAATAACAGGAATTAATAATCGCTGGCCATTAATATCTCTCAATATCAATGGACTCAATTCACCAATTAAAAGACACAGGCTAATAGAATGAATACAAAAGCAGGATTCGTCCTCCTCCTGCATGCAAGAAACACACCTCAACATAAAAGACAGAGACAACCTCAGAGTAAAGGGTTGAAAAAGGATTTTCCAATCAAGTGGACCAAAGAAGGAAGCTGGTGTAGCTATCCTAATATCTAACAAAATAAAGGTCTAACCAAAATTAATCAAAAAAGATGGAAGAAGAATATTTTATATTCACCAAAAGAAATGAAAGTCTATCTCAATTCTGATCATCTATGCCCTGATTACAAGGGCAACCACATTTGTAAAAGAAATATTACTAAAGCTAAAATCACATATCACCCACACAAATTAATTGTGGGAGACTTCAACACCCCATTCTTACCAACGGACAGGTCATCCACACAGAAACTAAACAGAGAAATAATAGAACTAACAGATGTTGTGACTCAAATGGACCTAAGAGATATCTACAAAATGATTACCCAAACACCAAAGAATATACCTTATTCGGATCATCTCATAGAACTTACTCCAAAATTGACCACAAACTCCATCACAAAGTAAATTTTAACAGATATTAAAAAAATTGGAATAACCACCTGCATCTTATCAGATCACCATGAATTAAGCATGGAGTTCAACAACACCACAAACCACAGAAAGTCTAAAAACTCATGAAAGGTGAACAACTCTCAATGGACTTACCACTGGGTCAAGGAAAAAATAAAGAAAGAAATTAAAGACTTCCTAGAATTCAACAAAAATGAAAATACTATGAAAGCAGTGCTAAGAGGAAAGTTCATAGAACTACATAAAAAAGTGCCTACATAAAGAAAGTGGAGAAATCTCACACTAGCCACTTAACAGCACATCTGAAAGCTCTAGAACAAAACAATCAGACTCACCCAGGAGGAGAAGATGCAGGGAATAATCAAGTTGAGGGCTGAAATCAATAAAATAGAAACAAATAAAACAATACAAAGAATCAATGAGACAAAGATTTTGTTCTTCAAGAAAATCAACAAGATATCCAAGCTAATCAAAAGGCAGAGAGAGAGAGAGAGCATTCAAACTAACAAAATCAGAAATGAAAATGGGAACATTACAACAGACACTGAGAAAATCCATAGAATTATTGGGTCATACTATGAGAACCTGTATTTCACAAAATTGGAAAATGTAAAAGAAATGGACAATTTTCTGGATAGGTACCACATAACAAAATTAAATCAAGACCAGGTGAACAATTTAAATAAACCTATAACTTGCAAAGAAATAGAAGCAGTTATCAAAGCCTCCCAATCAAAAAAAGCCCAGGGTCGAATGGTTTCAGTGTAGAATTCTACCAGAACTTCAAAGAAGAGCTAGTACCTATAGTCCTCAAAGTGTTCCACGTAATAGAAACAGAAAGAACATTGCCAAATTCTTTTTATGAGGCTACAGTTACCCTGGTACCAAAACCACACAAAGACTCATTCAAAAAAGAGAATTACAGACAAATCTCCCTCATGAATATTGATTCAAAAATACTCAATAAAATATTGGCAAACTGAAACCAGGAACACATCAAAAGAATAATCCACTGTGACCAAGTCTGCTTCATCCCAGAGATGCAGGGATGGTTCACCTTATTACTTAGCTTCTCTAGGATCGCGAACTATAGGCTCAATGTCCTTTGTTTATGGCTAGAAACCACTAATGAGTAAGTACCTACCATATTCATATTTTTGGGTCTGGGTTATCTCATGCAGGATAGTATTTTCTATTTCCATCCATTTGCATGCAAAATTCAAGATATCATTGTTTTTTACTGCTGAGTAGTACTCTAATGTGTAGATGTACCACACTTTCTTTATCCATTCTTCCACTGAGGGGCATCTAGGTTGTTTCCAGGTTCTAGCTGTTACAAATAATGCTGCTATGAACATAGTTGAACAAATGCTTTTGTGGTATGATTGGGCATATCTTGGGTATATTCCCAAGAGTGATATTGCTGGATCCTGAGGTAGGTTGACTCCCAATTTTCTGAGAAACCGCCACACTGATTTCCAAAGTGGTTGCACAAGTTTGCATTCCCACCAGCAATGGATGAGTGTTCCCCTTACTCCACATCCTCTCTAGCATTGGCTATCATTGGTATTTTTGATTTTAGCCATTCTGACAGGTGTAAGATGGTATCTCAAAGTTGTTTTGATTTGCATTTCCCAGATAGCTAAGGAAGTTGAACATGTCCTTAAGGATCTTTTGGCCATTTGAAATTCTTCTGTTGAGAATTCTCTGTTCAGTATTCCATTCTTTAACTGGGTTATTTAGAATTTTAATGTCTGGTTTTTTGAGTTCTTTATATATTTTGGAGATCAGACCGTTGTCTGATGTGGGGTTGGTGAAGATCTTCTCCCATTTAGTAGGTTGCCTTTTTGTCTTTTTATTATTATTATTATTTCCATAATATTTATTGAGCTCTATATTTTTCTCGGCTCCCCCCCCGCTACTCCCCTAGCTCCTTCAACCCTCCCCCAAGGTCTCTATGCTCCCAATTTACTCAGGAGATCTTGTCTTTTTATACTTTCTACTTCGCATGTAGATTGGATTTATATAAGTCTCTCTTAGTGTCCTCATTGTTGTCTAAGTTTTCTGGGACTGTGGTTTGTAGTCTGGTTTTCTTTGCCTTATGTTTAAAAACCACCTATAAGTAAGTACATGTGATAATTGTCTTTCTGTATCTGGGTTACCTCACTCAAAATAATGTTTTCTAGTTCCATCCATTTTCCTGCAAAATTCAAGATGTCATTATTTTTTTTTCTGCTGTGTAGTACTCCATTGTGTAAATGTACCACATTTTTTTAATCCATTCTTCGATCGAGGGGCATTTAGGTTGTTTCCAGTTTCTGGCTATGACAAACAAAGCTGCTATGAACATAGTTGAGCACATGTCCTTGTGGCACGATTGAGCATCCTTTGGCTATATACCCAAAAGTGGTATTATTGGGTCTTGAGGAAGGTTGTTTCCTAATTTTCTGAGAAATCGCCACACTGACATCTAAAGGGGTTGTACCAGCATGCATTCCCACCAGCAATGCAGAAGTGTTCCCTTTTCCCCACAACCTCTCCAGCATAAGTTGTCATCAGTGTTTTTGATCTTAATGACTGTGTCCTTTGCTTTATAGAAGCTTCTCATTTTCAGGAGGTCCCATTTATTCATTGTTGCTCTTATTTTCTGTGCTACTGGGGTTATATGTAGGAAGTGGTCTCCTGTGCCCATGTATTGCAGGCTACTTCCTACTTTCTCTTCTATCAGATTCAGTGTGGCCAGATTTATATTGAGGTCTTTAATCCATTAGGACTTGAGTATTGTGCTTGGTAATAGATATGGATGTATTTTCATTCTTCTACAGGTTGACATCCAGTTATGCTACCACCATTTGTTAAAGATGTTTTCTTCCACTGTGTAATTTTAGCTTCTTCGTGAAAAATCAGGTGTTCATAGGTTTGTGGATTAATATCTGGGTCTTCAATTTGATTCCATTGGTCAACGTCTCTGTTTTTATGCCAATACAGAGCTGTTTTCATTACTGTAGCTCTGTAATAGAGTTTGATGTCAGGGATGGTAATGCCTCTGGAAGTTCCTTTACTGTATAGGATTGTTTTGGCTATCTTGTGTTTTTTGTTTTTTCATATAAAGTTGATTATTGTTCTCTCAAGGTCTGTGAAGAATTTTGTTGGGATTTTGATGGGGATTGCATTGAATCTATAGATTGCCTTTGGTAGAATTGCCATTTTTACTATGTTGATCCTACCAATCCAAGAGAATGGGAGATCCTTCCATTTTATGGTATCCTCTTCAATTTCTTTCTTCAAAGACTTAAAGTTCTTGTCAAGTAGATCTTTTACTTCCTTGGTTAGTGTTACCCCAAGATACTTTATGCTATTTGTGGCTATCTTGAAAGGTGATGTTTCTCTGATTTCCCTCTCTGCTTCTTTATCCTTTGTGTATAGGAGCGCTATTGATTTTTTTTTTTGAGTTGATCTTGTATCCTGCCACATCACTGAAGGTATTTATCAGCTGTAGGAGTTCTCTGGTAGAGTTTCTGGGGTCACTTATGTACACTATCATATCATCTGCAAATAACAAAAGTTTGACTTCTTCCTTTCCAATTCGGATCCCCTTGATCTCCTTATGTTGTCTTATTGCTTTTGCTAGAACTTCAAGCACTATATGAAAGAGATATGGAGAGAGTGAACAGCCTTGTCTTGTTCCTGATTTTAGTGGAATCACTTTGAGTTTCTCTCCATTTAATTTGATGTTAGCTGTCAGCTTGCTGTATATTGCTTTAATTATATTTAGATATGATCATTGTATCCCTACTCTCTCCAAGACCTTTATCATAAAGGTGTGTTGAATTTTGTCAAATGCTTTTTCAGCATCTAATGAAATGATCATATTTTTTTTCTTTTAGTTTATTTATATGATGGAATACATGGATGATTTTTTGATGTGTTCTTGGATTCGGTTTGCCAGTATTGTATTGAGAATTTTTGCATCGATGTTCATGAGTGAGATTGGTCTATAATTCTCTTTCTTGGTTGCGTCTTTGTGTGGTTTTGGTATCAGGGTAACTGTAGCTTCATAAAAAGTGTTTGGCAATGACTCTTCTGTTTCTATTATGTGAAACACATTAAGGAGTATAGGTATTAGCACTTCTTGGAAGTTCTGGTAGAATTCTGCATTAAAAGCATCTGGTCCTGGGCTTTTTTTGGATGGGAGGTTTTTGATGATAGCTTATATTTCCTTGTGACTTATGGGTATTTTTAAATTGTTTCCCTGGTCTTGATTTAATTTTGATATATGGTATTTATCTAAAAAATTTCCATTTCTTTTACATTTTCCAATTTTGTGGCATAAAGGCTTATGTAGTAAGACCTAATGATTTTCTGAATTTCCTTAGTGTCTCTTGTTATGTTCCCCTTTTCATTTCTGATCTTGTTAATTTGAGTGTTCTCTCTCTGCCTTTTGTAGTTTGGATGGGGTTTGTCAATCTTGTTGATTTTCTCAAAGAACCAGCTCTTTGTTTCATTAATTCTTTAGATTGTTTTCTGTGTTTCTATTTTGTTGATTTCAGCCCTCAGTTTGATTATTTCCAGTCTTCTACTCCTCCCTGGTGAGTCTGCTTCTTTTTTTTCTAGAGCTTTCAGGTGTGTTGCTAAGTCTCTAATGTGAGCTTTCTCCATTTTCTTTATGTGGGCACTTAGTGCTATGAACTTTCCTCTTAGAACTGCTTTCATAGTGTTCCATAAGTTTGGGTATGTTGTGTCTTCATTTTTGTTGAATTCAAGGAGGACTTTAATTTCTTTCTTTATTTCTTCCTTGACCCAGTGGTGGTTCAGTAGTTGACTGTTCAGTTTCCATGAGTTTGTAGGCTTTCTGGGGGTGGAATTGTTGTTAAATTCTAACTTTACTCCATGGTGATCTGATAAGACACAGGTGGGTACTCCATTTTTTTTGTATCTATGGATGTTTGCTTTGTTATCTAGTATTTGATCAATTTTTGAGAAGGTTCCATGAGATGCTGAGAAGAAGGTATCTTCTTTCCTGTTTGGGTGAAATGTTCTATAGATGTCTGTTAAGTCCACTTGATTCATTACATCTGCTAGTTCTCTTATTTCTCTGTTAAGTTTCTATCTGGTTTTGACCTGTCCACTGGTGAGAAAGGAGTGCTGAAATCTCCTACGATTAGTGTGTGGGTTTTGATGTGTGATTTGAGTTCTAATAATGTTTCTTTTACATATGTGGGTGCTTTTATATTAGGGGCATAGACCCAAAGCATGTTCAACCATACTCCAAGGACACTTGCTCAACTATATTTATAGTAGCTTTATTTGTAATAGCCATAACCTGGAAACAACCCAGATGCCCCTGAACCAAAGAACAGATAAAGAAAATGTGGTACAATGGAGTACCACTCAACTGGTTTTTGTTTTGTTTTATTTAAAAATATTTGTTTTATTTGGAAATGCAGATGTCCTTATAGATTTCTATTGCTGTGATAAACACCATGGCTGGAGGAAAGGGCTTATTCGATCTTACTGCTGATAGTTAATTAGAACTCAGGGCAAGAACTCAAGGCAGGAAGAACATGGAAGAAGAAACTGAAGCACCAGGCACGGGAGGACACTTCTTCCTGGGTTTCTCATTACAGCTTGCTCAACCTTTTTCTTTTTCTTTTCTTTTTTTTTTATTTTCTGTCTTTACAGTTTTTTATTGAGCTCTACATTTTTCTCTGCTCCCCTCCCTGCCTTCCAACCCTCACCCAAGGTCCCCATGCTCCCAATTTACTCAGGAGATCTTGCCTTTTTCTACGTCCCATGTAGATTATATCTATGTAAATCTCTCTTAGTGTCCTCATTGTTGTCTAAGTTCTCTGGGATTGTGGTTTGTAAACTGGTTTTCTTTACTTTATGTTTAAAAACCACATGTGGGTGAGTACATGTGATAATTGTCTTTCTGTGTCTGGCTTACCTCACTCAAAATAATATTTTCTAGCTCCATCCATTTTCCTGCAAAATTCAAGATGTCATTATTTTTTTCTGCTGTGTAGTACTCCATTATATAAATATACCACATTTTCCTTATCCATTCTTTGGTCGAGGGGCATTTAGGTTGTTTCCAGTTTCTGGCTATGACAGGCAATGCTATGAACATAGTTGAGCACATGTCCTTGTGGCACGATTGAGCATCCTTTGGCTATATACCTAAAAGTGGTATTATTGAGTCTTGAGGAAGGTTGTTTCCTAATTTTCTGAGAAATCGCCACACTGACATCCAAAGGGGCTGTACCAGCTTGCATTCCCACCAGCAATGCAGAAGTGTTCCCTTTACTCCACAACCTCTCCAGCATAAGTTGTCATCAGTGTTTTTGATCTTGGCCATACTTACAGGTTAAGATGGGATCTCAGAGTTGTTTTGATTTGCATTTCTCTGATGACTAAGGGTATTGAATATTTCCTTAATTGTCTTTCAGCCATTTTAGATTCCACTGTTGAGAGTTCTCTGTTTAGATCTATACTCCATTTTTTATTAGATTATTTGGTTTTTTGATGACCAATTTCTTGAGTTCTTTGTATATTTTGGAGATCAGACCTCTGTCTGATGTGAAGTTAGTGAAGATCTTTTCCCATTCTGTACGCTGTCGGTTGTCTTGTTGATCGTGTCCTTTGCTTTACAAAAGCTTTTCAGTTTCAGGAGGTCTCATTTATTAATTGTTTCTCTCAGTGTCTGTGCTGCTGGGGTTATATTTAGGAAGTGGTCTCCTGTGCCAATGCATTCAAGAATAGTTCCCACATTCTCTTCTATAAGGTTCACTGTGGCTGGCTTTATGTTGAGGTCTTTGACCCATTTGGACTTGAGTTTTGTGCATGCTAATAGATATGGTTCTATTTTCATTATTCTACATGTTGACATCCAGTTATGCCAGCACCATTTGTTAAATATACTTTCTTTTTTCCATTTGATATTTTTTGCTTCTTTGTCAAAAATCAGGTTTTTGAAGGTGTGTAGATTAATATCCAGGTCTTTGATTCTGTTCGATTGGTCCTCCTGTCTGTTCTTATGTCAATACTAGGCTGTTCACAGTATTGGGTGGTTTGGGATCATGACTAGTTGGCTCATAGCATTAACTCTCATGGTGAGGCAGCTTATTATGCCTAAGGCACATCGCAAAACCCATTTATCATGAGGACTGCAAAACAGGAGAGAAAGAGGATGTGTGCCAATGGCCTTATCAATATTAAACTTTAAGTGAGTGGAAATCCACACCCTCATTCCCACCTTTTGCAGATTCTATCACTACTCAACCATACTGCTGCCCTGGGACTAAGCCTGAACTTTGGAGGACACTAACCCAAACCATATGAAAGACAGACAAAACAACTAAGAAATTGGGACTGAGATGATACCTCAGTTGGCAAAGTGTTGACCATGCAAGCATAAGGACCCAAGCCAAAACCGTCAGAACCCAAGTGAAAACGCCAAATGTGGTGCACATTTGCTACCCCAACACGAGGGAAATGGAGCCAGGAGAAATCCAGAGGCTCTATGGCCAGCCAGCCTTGTCTGTTTGGTGAGTTACTGACCATCAAGTGATGCTATCTTAAAAAGATGTGAATAACAACTGAGGAACAAGACTATCCTCTGGCTCAAACACACACACACACACACACACACACATACACACACGTATCTCTACACACAAAAACACACATAAATGAATAAATTGATATAACACCTGTATTTTGAAAGGCAGAAAAATGTAAATAAAGATGAAAATAAATTGAGGGAGAAGAGATACAATGTCCTTGGAAATCTGAAAGCTTGTATTCATTAAGTCCTCAAGTTTCTTTAAATTATTCTTCACATTGGGGACAATCACATGCAAAGAGCCTAAAGACACTTTGATATCTATGGTATAATTACAAAATGTATATGAGCATCTGAACGACCTGAACAGTAAGAATGAAGTCAGAGGAATCATATGACCTAATTTGAAGACTTATAAAGCTATACTAATCAAAATGCCATGGGATTAGTAGGAAAGAGAAAAGTGGACAGAGAAGAAAGCGGTTTCTGGAAATAGTGTGGTATGATAATGAGAAATGGCTCAGAGTAAAGTTACGGAGAATTCAGTGAAAAAGGTTTTTTCTCAACAAATTCAGTTGGAATAATATCATAGCTGAATAAGTTGTCTCCAAGAATGAGGCTCCTGACAGATCATTCAGTTTAAGTGGTCAGTCCTAAACATATATACAAGCAAGTTATGCTAAATTGACTTAGGAACTGTACATATATAATAATATATAATAAATATAATATATGTGTTATGCATAATATATATTACATGTGTGATATATTATATATAATATATATCACATATATGTAATATATTGCATATAAAATACATTATATATGAATTTTGAAGAAAAGTTCATGAATTTGATAGGGAGTGGAGTCAAGACATGGGGTGGAACTGGAGGGGAAGAGAGAAGTGTGTAAATGATTCAAATTAATTATTCTAAAATTCGTTAAAATTTTTTAATTTAAAATATTAAAATTAATTTGTTCTTCATTTGTTATTTCACAACTTAAACTAAAATTGGTACACTCTCAAGCTATCATAGTATCATCACTAGCACCATGATTTCTAAATTGATCAACAGCAGGTACATATTAGATAGAAACTTGATATTTCAGATGTGAATAACTCATCAAAAATTTAAAATCTCATCTTCAGTGAAATAGTAAAAATTTTATAATTGGATTTGGATCAAGAATAAATTAATAATCCTGAGGACTACAATTCAATAACCAGACAAGCAACCCCCATTCACAATGTGTAAAATATTTGAATATATAATTCACAAAACAAGATCTGCGAATGCTAATAAGCTCAAGAAAAAATGAAGAATGTTTTAATCATCAGCAAAAATACATATTAATGTGCTTAACTTTCTCCCACATTGCTGAAATATAGGTCTTCTAATATTAAGTGTTCATCACCATGTTGAACAACTAGAAGTCTTATGCATTTCCCATGAGAATATGAAGAAGCCAGGCAACCTGTGTGGAAATACTTGGCAGTTCTCTATGCATATGTTAACTATCTATGTGAGCACATACCCCAGTGGTTTATCTCTAGGAAATTATCCTAGAGATGTGAGAACATTTATATATGTAAATTGTTCGCAGAAGCTGCAGTCCAAACAAATCAAAATTTAAAACACTTCAATATTCTTCACTTAGATAATAGATAAAGAAACTAACATATGAAAGCAACAGACCTCAACTTAGGGGCTGGCGAATGGCTCAGGGAAGAAAGGCACCTGCGACCAAGCCTGACAACCTGAGTTCTGTGCCCAGGCCATATGATAGAAGGGGAGAAGCAACTCCTTCAGGCTGTCCTCTGACCTCAACACATGACACATACACTCACACACAGAAGTTTTTAGGTTTTTCTTTTTAAAAGGAATACTAATTAGCACTAAAAATAAATTAATTACCGATGAAAATAAATGACTTTTAGAATAGTCTCAAACAATACACTGGGCAAAAAGAAGCCAGACGCAAAAACTCCCTATCTTGTGATTCTATTCTCACTGAAAATTCAGAATTAGTTAAACTACTAAATAGTGATAAAAATATCAATCCTTGCCTGAGTTGAAGGGCATTTTGGGGGTGATAGAAATTTACTATATTTTGACTGTAATCACAGTCTATCAGAGTATTATTTGCCAAACTCACCTACATGTACAATGGATACTGCATTCATGTGGCATGTGTGCATGCACGTGTGTCTGTGTGTCTCTGTGTGTGTGTGTTTGTGTGTGCACACACAAATAAAAACATAAACCTTGATGAAGCTTTAACACCAGGCAAGACAGCTTGACCAAGCTTTGTTACATCAAGAATTTGTTCACATAAAGTTGTGTTTTGTTTTGTTTTCATCACTTATTTACTGAAAAATTCATGCATGGAAAAACATCGCTTGTAACTGGTGAAGGAACAATGTTATTACTGCATTTTAAGTTGTACCTGGTGAATCTCAGGTCAAGTTAATTGGCATTGGGGGGAAGCTTCCTTTCTTTTCCTCAATTATGCCAAGTTATTTCACGCTTCAGTTCCTTCCCCTCATGTTGCTTTCTGGGCCTGAAATTCTGTTCCCTTGTCTCTGCTCCATTGACTCCTACTCATTCCTCCAGGCCCTATTTAAAAATTGCTTCGGGACTGGCGTTCTGTTTCAATGAAGTGTTCTTTATTAAGCTTGTTTACCACACACAGTTTATTCCTTCAGCACTTTGGAAACATTTGACTCCTTCTGTGTCAAAAATGACAACTTTTGCTCCTTACATGACCTTCCTCTACTCTAAGTTTGATGGCCTCTTTCCTTCTGGTTCGTAGCAATGTTACTGGTTATTAGAATTGCTAATGATGTATGGCTCCAAGGCATATGAAAGGCAGAATCAAAATTTTTGTACCATCACAGAGAACTTTCAATCCTTTATATATTCTCTTTGAAATGGCTTTATAATGCAGCTTAAGCTGAAAATATGACTGGAAGTTTGGAAGATAAAGACCTTAACTATCTCCAATATTTTTATTCATAGCTCCCGAAGAGGTGCTAGAAAGAATATAACCCAGTAATAATAATTACAAACTCTCAAGCAATCATTTAAAGAGCAATCTTTCTTAACGTATGCTAAGAAAATCAGTCATTATCTTGAAAAATAGCAAAACTCAAGGATCTAGCCCACCTTCTGTATATGAAGTAACACAAAGCAATCAAACACTAGAAAGTGAAAATGTCCTCTTTACAACTCTCCCCTGCCCCAGGGTTTCGGGCTGTAATCCAGTTGTTTAAGTCCTTGAGTAGTCTGTATAAGAACTTGGTTCGACCCTCAGGACCACATGAAATTGGATTGTGGCTCATGCCTGTAATCCTATAAAGGAGGAGACAGGAGGATCCGATATTCAAGGTCTGAGGTAAATATTAAAGGTCTGTCATAAAATGGGATAGTCAAGATGAGGGGAAGGATGGAGACAGAGAGCAAGGAAAGCAATATTTTGATTGAGGAAGCCATTATGGGGCTAGCAAGAAACCTGGTACTAGAGAAATTCCCAGAAATCCACAAGGATGACCCCAGCCAAGACCCTAAGCAGTAGCAGAGAGGGTGCCTGAGCTGGCCTTGCCCTGTAGTTAGATTGATGACTATCCTAAATGCCACCCTAGAACCTTCATCGAGCAACTGAGAGAAGCAGGGGCAGGAAAGTCATAAAGGCTGAGCTCCCAAAGTCCAGTCAAAGAGTGGGAGGAGTGAGAATATGAGCAAAGAGGTCAAGACCATGATGGGGATACCCATTGAAACAACTTACTTGAGCTAATGGGAGCTTATCAAGTCTCTCTAGACAGGGAAGGAACCAGCATAGGACCAAACTAAACCCTCTGAATATGGGTGACAGTTGTATGGTTGGGGCAGACTGTGGGGGCCACTGGCAGTGGGACCAGGATTCATCCCTAGTGCATGTACTGGCTTTTTGGAACCCATTCTCTTTGAAGGAATACCTTGCTCAGCCTAGATATAGTAGGGAGGGCCTTGGACTTTCCTCAAGTGTGCCTTACCCTCTCTGAAAAGTGGATGGGGAAGTGGGGTTGAATGGGAGGAGGGTAGGGAGTGGGAACTTGGATTGGTATGTAAAAGGAAAAAGATAGTTTTCTTAAAAAATAAAATAAAAATGAATAGATAAAATAAATTACCAAAAATAATGATGCACTATTAATCAGTTATAATAATTTAATAACTATTAAGCAACTATAAAGAAAAAAGAAACAAAATCAATAATAAATTTAACAGAAATAAAATGCCACCATTTCTCAAAAAATTATTTAATAAATATAACAACCTTTTAATGGTTCCAAACAGAACCAATAATCAGAACAGTAGAAAAACATAATGTGCCTCTTGATGAAAAAAGTACAAACACCAAGAGTATTCACAAAAAAATGTAACAGAGAGCCTGATAAAGGCTTGGACCCAGTATCTAGCATTAAACAAAAGTCAGAGGGTGTGGAGAACCACACAGTGAGTATCTGTGTAGGAAAACCCACAGTCTAGCAAATCAGGAAACCTACAGGACAGGTGCCCCTGGTTTTCCTTAGATGAAGAACAAGGAAAATAAAAAGGAGGTAGACACTGTAGCTTAAAGTGCGTATAACTTACTACAAATGAACAAGAACAACTGTAAAAGTCATGAGCAGACAAGTCTTACAAGAAGCATTACAGAGTCCTGAGTGATGAAATGGAAGGAGACTAAACAATGACAGAAGACTAGGCAATGATTTGAACTAGAATGAAGAAATCAAGAGCACAGGAAATTTGTATAAGTAAATGGAAAGTGCAGTACAGATATATTATTTATTAAAGCTAATTTTCCTCATATTTAACTTAAAATACTACTGCATTACCTAATATTTTAAAATCTATGTTCTTGGGTGTAGAACATATCTATATAGGTATGATTTGTATAACCCCAGAAATCTTTTGAAAGAGGGGGTAGAGCTATATGAAAAAAAGTCATGTAATTTCAAAATTAAGTTGGGATTAATCTTAGACTTTAAAAAATGAAAATATATATTTTCTATTTAACACAAAAGAAGACATTAACATATCAAGAACAAATAAGACACATAGTGAATAAATAGGAATAGGTAAGGTGTGACTCCAACTGTGTCAGCAAATACATTATATGCAAGTGGAGTAAGCACTGTGGTGAAAGTCAGAAATAGACACAATGGATTCTAAAAATACTTACCAAGTACTATATTGGTAAAAGACATGCTTTGTATTCAAGACAAAAATAAAGGACAGAAAGTCTATGTGTAGCATGAAAACAATACTAGGAGAAGTGGAATATCAGACAGCATAGACTTTAAAACAAAAATTATTTGATATATATTATATTATACTATATTGAATATCATGTTGCAGTTATAAAATGGTTAATCTATTAGGGAATTATAACAACTATAATATGTATTAATTGAGTAAAGTGTATAGCACATAATGAGGAAATATATATTGAATATCATGTTGCAGTTATAAAATGGTTAATCTATTAGGGAAATATAACAACTATAATATGTATTAATTGAGTAAAGTGTATAGCACATAATGAGGAAATATAGATTTGGAAGAGACACTTCAATAACATTGAAAACCAACACTTCTTTCTGAATAATCAATAGAAATTCAAGCAGAACAGTAATTGCAAGAGAAGCCATGGAATACTTGCCAAGGAATTGGTAGTTAGGGCAGGCCCAGATGTCCCCCAAATAACACAAGCTACTACAATTTCCCTTGGTTACCTACCACAAGTAGATGATAGGTCCCTATTTCTGAAGATACCCAACACTTCGGCTGCCAGGCATGGACATCAATCTCAAACCAACCTGGAGTCTTCCTCCCTGGCTAGCTGACAGTACCGTAAGGTGCTATGCTAGCTGCTTAGAAGAAAAGACAATAGGATTTTACCAAGCACTGGACCCTACATGTTACAATACTAACCTGCAAGCAATAATGCCACAGCTATTGTCGCCACTTTCTGGTTGAGCTTGAGATCCGCTCCACAGGAGGGAACTTAATGCTTGCTACTACAATCCAGGCCTGAAGTCTGTGACTGTTGGGCCACAGGCCTTATCATAGAACATGATATGGCTATTTTGATAAATAATCATGTTTTCAAATTGCCTTCTAAATATTTGTCTTTATACCCATAGACCTGGGATGCTCTAAACCTTGGTCAGAGCAAACAAGAGTATGAATGAACTTTAAAACCATATGTTACATGAAATAAACCAGTCGTGTGGAACCACAAAGCATATGGTCCCATTCATGTAAAATGGCCAAACAAACAAATGCATTCAGACAAAAAGATTATCAGTTGTCAGTACCAAGAAAGTAGACACGAGCATGAATATGAAGGGCTGTGGGTTCCTTTGAGTGATTATGAACATATTCCTTAAGGACTACAAATTTACAGATATATTTGAAATGACTGAGCTATGCATTTTAAAGGGTAGCTTATGGTATGTAGATGCCAGGTATCATTAAAAATGAAAGTAACTAAAATATAAATAATAATAAAGGCAACTCACACTTTAATTTCAAACTCATAAATGAATGAATATTTTTTTTGTAATATCTAGACAAATAAACAAGGGTTTTCTAGGAATGTGGGCCAATGACTGTCTACCTTTGTAATTTTCTGACAATCCACAGTATTGATGAAACTTTTATAATTCTTCTTTTTATATTATTTCACATTGAGCAAGAAATCAGTGACAGTTTTGGATCAGTCTCAGGGCAAGGTCTATCTGAATATTTTCCTGGTCTTTTATAGTTACCTCAGCAACAACTAATTTGACAGCTTCTTCAAAGCTGTTCACCTTCCACAAGTGTCCCTGAGCTTTTAATTTAGCTTCACTTGAAGCACCAACTTTCTCATATTTAATTATAGGTTTTTCTATTTAATTAAAACATGTTAAACATGTAATGAAAGCATTAATGATGGAGTTTGTAAAAGTGCACCGTTGTTTCTCAAAATGTTTACCATCCCGCTACTAGAGATTAAGAGAAGAAAAAGAGAGGAAGGAATGGCATCCTGAACATGTCAAAACATGGCAGAAAGAAAACCCAAGAATCCAGTTCACTCTGTATGTGGATGTAATCTATATGTGTAACTTCCCTTCTCTGTATCTAGGCCCACCCATATTTCATGTATGTTTCTCTTTTTGTTATTGTCCATGGGGAGTGATATGGCTAGGAAGAGAGAGGAATACAAAAGGGGAAGAGACAGGATTTCAGTGGAGTGTGGAGTCTGAGTTTGGTGGAGAGCATTGCTGGATCTCACCTTTCTTTGTCTGAGCCTTGGTAGAGGTGAGATCTCTCTAATTTCTTGGGTGCTTTGCTTTTCTAATCTTCATCTTGAACCTCAATATCTGTCTCTGAGCTTTTATTATTCACGCTACATGAGCACACCTCCCATCACACACACACACACACACACACACAGAGAGAGAGAGAGAGAGAGAGAGAGATGGAAATTTAAACAATGGAATCTCTAAACATGTTTTGTGTGTTCACATGTCTTTTATATACATGGAAGTAGATGACCATGCCCTGCTTTTTCACTCTTCACTTTATTCCTTTGAAACAGGGTCTCTCCATGAACTACAGAGCTGGGGTAACAAGTTCCCCCATAAGTGCTTGGGAACCCAACTTGAATCCATATAGCAAATGTTTTTAACCACTGAGCCATTTTTCTAGCTTCAACCTAGGTATCTTTTAATCCTTAAATGCTTAAGTGTAAGTAGAAAAACAGTTTCATGGAAACCTCATTTATTTTTCCCATGGAAAACAGACTCTACCATGGCATCACTTTTTCTTATCTATTTTTTTTTACTCTCGTATTGCCTCCTTCCCTAGAGGATAGGTCAGACTTGTCACTTCTCAGAATTTGTAAAAGACAGTCACACTTTCTATGTTTGATCACACACATTGTAACATGTCTCACTAAGAGACCATGGCATGTGTGCCCAGTGAAGAAGTCAGCTGCTGTGTTATAAGTAGATGGTACAATACCAATGGGGGAGCCACATGTCAAGGAACCAGGAGAGACCTTTTCCCCCAGCCAGCAAGAATTGCAACCCTCATTCCAAGAGCCTGTAAGGGTACTGAATTCCCTCTCAACCGTCGTACAAGCTTAAAGGGAATTCCTCCCATAGAGCAGCCATTGATGAGACTGACTCCCTGGCTGATGGGTTAATTTCACCTTCATAAAACTCTTTAATAGGAGACCCAGTGAAACTATGCCTGCCCCATGACACACAGTGTGAGGCAAGGAATGTCTGCTGTCTTCAGCAAAAGAGAACATGTTAGATTTCAAAACAAACCTGTCATTAAGGCAGAGAATTTGTTTCAGTATGCCGCATTATGTAAAGCTACCTTGGTGCCTGGTTTCTTTAATTTATTGTACAGTCCATCTCCTTCTTTTCCTTATTTCTGCTACATCGCATCACCAAGCAAGGCAAGTGCACATCACAAGTAGCAACAAAATCTGGTTCTCTCTTTCCATGTTCCTTAGTCTTGGTTCCAGTGCTGTCATCAGCCTCCATCTGCCTGCACCTCTCACTGCGGTTTCTCATCTTTCATTTTTATCTGGCGACAGAGTGACATTTTTCCATCCAAACATATGATAATGACAATAATATTATTTCAATACTCTCCACCAGAAAGAACTAGAAGACTAAAGACTCCTCAGGACAACTATGTTGGGCCCCAGATTTACGTACCTAATATACCTAAATAAAGAGGCATATTTTGCTTTATTTTGGGAAGGAGCTACAATAGATGGGCCAGTTGGCACCTACCTATAATCCTAGGAGACTAAAGCAGGTGGATTGCTGTGAGTTGGAGAATAGCATAGAATACTCAGTAAGCTCTAAACTAACCTTGGCCAGAGTGACACAATATTCAAAACAGAAATAGGGATTATATGGTTTTTAATTTTATTTTCAGTTTTCTGCCTGTTTGATTCATGCCTACAACAAATATAGTAGTTCATATTTATTGAAAGATTATTTGAAGTCAAAATAATATGCTTTAAAAACAAACTTCTTTAAACTAGAGATATGGCTCAGTGGTTAGCAGCACTTACGTGTTCATGCAGAGACCTAAGGTTCACCTTGCAGCACCCACACATTGGTCCACAACCAACCCTGGGAGGTCAAATACTCTCTTCTGGCCTCTGTAGACTTTGCATTTATGTGGTACAGATATAAATATGAAAGTAAACATCCATATACAAACAATAAAAATAAATCTTTGATCTGTCTGTTTATCATCTATCTATCTATCTATCTATCTATCTATCTATCTATCTATCTATCTATCTATCTATCTATCTGTCATTATTATGTAACCCACACTGACCTGGAATCACAATTCCCCTGCCTCAGCCTGCCAAGCTCCAGGATTACAGGCATGTAACACTACACCTAGCTTCTGCGTAACATTTTAATGGCAAGTAGCCTTACAAATTCTTACTGAAGTATCACTTTCCACCACATGTGACAACAGAAAGTTCAACATCAGGGTTTATACAAAACCTAGCAATGTATATTTATAGAAAAATATAAAACATTCCATAATGTCAAATGTAGCATGCTGTAAAAAATAACAGACTATAAATGCTAACTTTATGAATGAACAAAAATGTCCTGTGCAAAGTTACACAACCCTCTTGATGAGTCTTTAATGGCAATTAAATCTTAGCTTCAAAGCCTTTTGATTTTATCTGTCTGAAGACATTGATTGACCTATTAGTCTTACTTCAGACCCCAAGAATAAAAGACCAAGGGTCAGCTGGTAACTGCATATAGACATCACCACAGAGCATACCATGTAGCTGATAACTACATATAGACATCACCATAGAGTGCACCATGTAGCTGGTAACTGCATATAGATATCACCACAGAGTACACCATGTAGCTGGTAACTGCATATAGACATCACCACAGAGTGTACCATGTAGGCCTTTGTGCAGTTGTTAATGGTCTGTTGACATCCACCATGGGAGTAACTCATAGCATTCTTGATTTTTTTGTATGGCTATGCATATAATTTATTTAATTGAAATTATCAAATTAAAATTGCATCTTATTATTTACTTAAGATATATAGACATGTCAAAGCAACCCATGGGTATCTAAAAATTAAATACTGCCAAAGGGCTTATCATGGGGAGTAAAATCCTTCTAGCCTGTAATTTCTTTCCTTCAGCTCCACCTATTTTAATTAGTTTTCAGTTTCAATTATTTTAGAGGTCATACTAACAACAGATCTTTACCTAAAGTGTTCATACGACAATTTTCAAAGTCAATTTTCCATACCCAGAGCACTGAACAGTATCACTCCGCCTCGTGTTGTTTTACTGTCTGTTGAGTCCAGTCCTATTAGAGAAACATGCAATTGGCAGAGAAACGACAAAAGCCATTAGGGGAATCAGAGTTAAAGAAGAAAACGGCCGCTATCAGAGGTTTTTCTAGTGACCATGCTGCAGTCTGGCTTTCAAAACAAGGGGTTCATTGTCAATATCCCTGGTCAAAATGCTTGATACCTCTTTCAATAATGGGGGAAAGCTCATTCGTATGTGTCGACCAGCGATAAGTAGGCTTGAGATCACGTGTTTCCTGAAGAGCATCTCTCTGCGAACACCAGGAGAAGGATGCTGTCTTCCCCAGCTCCATGCAGATTGTCTTAGAGCTGCTGGTCATTTCTTCAGCAGAGAGACTGACGCTATTTACAGCTTGATTGTGTTCCTTTGGAAAAAGTTGGGCTCAGATGAAAATGTTAAGGAAGCAGAATTTATTTTTGGTATGTGTTCATGAATTTAGGATTTTAATGGCACAAAGATAAAAGAATCTGAATGCAAGTCCACACTGAGTACCATGGTTGTATGTGGAGGCCAAAAAAATGTGGGCCTATTTTTACTACCTTGTCTGAAGGTCGGAGAGTTTTACCTTGTTCAAAGTTGTTGACAACCAGTGTGGCTACACACCCAGACCTAGGGTGTGGTTACTTGGTTCTTTTGACATTAAGATGGCCCAGACAGGTAGATCCACTCCACCCTGACTAATGGTCCGGATATTTAGGCATACTTTTGCTAAAATAGGAGGTTTGACCTAGGGAGTGGTTGCCTTCAAGGTACTTGGTCTAAAGTGGGATCACTGCCTAAACAACAAAATGAAAATGACTTGATGCCTCAACGTGTTAAGGCAAACAACTGTCTAATTGTCCTTCATATCATGTTAGAGCAGTCTTTTGTCTTCTTCCCCTGTTATATTGGGATATAAAGTTGTATAGAAAATTAAATGCAGACAATTTCAGTATTCACTGGACCCTCTTCCAGGTACTATCCTGTTTCTGTTTTATTATTTTACTCACATCTTCATACTCTTTACTAACTTTTTGAATCCCCAGGCCCCTACCCTGATAAGTGGTATCTTTGTCGAAGCTGGTCTCCTACAGTTGAGATAGTAGAAATTAATTTCAGGGGGCAAACACTTATCCTTTGAAGTGCAATTGCAACTTCTCTAGTTTTGCTTTTAGTGGTCACAGGTATGTGCCTGTGCATATTTTATCTGTATGCACAGAGACACAAACAGATGTACATACTTACAGACATACAGATTGCTGGTCAAGACACTGTTACAATTAACTTTGGTAATAATATTTTGAGAAACATATATATGCATACAACTCAAACATTATAGACCATCTCTCTTGCTAAGTGACAAAAGTTGTTGGTTATTACTAAGCCTCTTAATATAAAACTGAGTCATTTTCAAACTTACTCATTTTAGTAAATGATATAACCATCCTGAACTTCAGTTTTATTATCCAAAATTTGGGATTAACTCATGTATGTTTGCATGTATGTATGGATGAGTGGATTTACTTTGGGTGTAAGCTACAACCTATCCATTAATAAAACTACTTATTCCATTTCAAATGTGGTAAAAATCCAACCATTTCTAAGTGTATTAGGGTCAGATCACCTTCATGATCCTATGTCAAACCTCTTGCTGGTCTTTGACATGGCTTGTTGATTTTTGTCTATTAGTTGTCTTTTTGTGATAAAGCATCCACACTGACTGTATGAGTTCCTGTTGCTGTGATACCATGACCAGAAGCAACTTACAAGACAAAGAGTGTACTTGGGTTTATGATTCCAGATAGATGAGTCTGTCAGCAAGCTGCAGGCATGGTGACAGAACAGAAAGTGGAGACCTCACCTCACATATCAACCACAGACACAAAGCATAGTGAACAAATAAGAAGTTGGTAGAGGCTTTAAGCTCTCAAATCCTACCCCCAGTGACATACTTCCTCCTACAAGGCAATACATTCTAAACCTCCCCACAAAGTATCAATAATTGGGAGAAACATTTTCAGATATGGGAGCCTGGAGGGGAAATTACTTATTTAAACTGCTACTTTGAAATTGTTGCACTGTGAGATCATTTATGGCTGAGGAGATAACTCAGTGGGTAAGAGCACTTAGTACACACGTAGAAAACAACATGTATGGCTGTCCATGTTTGGAAACCTAGTGCTGTGGGGCAGGGGGATTACTAGGACATGTTTGCTGCAAGCCTTGTGCCAGGTTCATGGAGAAAGGCTGTTGTAAAGGAACAAGTTCAAGAGTGATGGAGCAGAACCCCCAGAGTCTTCTGGACTCCATAGGACACACAAAAGATCATTTCAATAAAAGAAAGCAAAAACCTTTATTCAGTTTAGAGACCCTATGCAATCTAGTCACTTGTGACTTTGTAACCTCATTTCCTCCTACAGTTGTTGAACTCTATCACAACTTACCTTCCTCCAAGATATCACAGATGCGCTCTCAATCCTAAATACTTTTCTATGTTGTTGAATGGCCCTAGACAATTTCCCTCCTTTCTACATCATAAACTTCTCCTCCTTCTAAGGCCTCTAGTTATGAACATCCCTTTATTAGTATCTGATAGCTATGAATGAAATAACAATCTTAACCCATATCTTGGCACTTTATCCTTCTTATTATATTTATTTTTTTCTGAAATCCATAGCATTTCCACATCTTTTCATGTATTTATATGTACACATCTGTTTTTAAAATCTCATTCTAGACTCCCATTTCAGAGCGAAAACCACATGAGGGCACAGATTTTCTTTTTGGTTTCTGCTCATACTGCATGCATTTGCATACTGCCTGGCATGAAGGTAGGCTTTCAAAACACATTAAGCTAATGACTGCATGAATAATGGGTGAAAATTTGGTGCTCAGAAAAATGTGACTGCTTGGGCTAGAGACATCAATTAACTTGAAGCCAGAGCCAGACACGTTGACACATGCCTTCAATCCTACAAACTGAAGTCAGAAATGCAAGCCAAGCATAGTGGCACACATCTGTAAACTCAGTCATCAAGAACCAGAGGCAGGAGGATTGATTAAGTATAGTGTAGGCCAACCACAGCTATCTAGCAAAATTCATCTAATAAAGATAATCATGAGACTTGGCGGCATGGTCATTAATGACGGGAGCAGTCAAGTTTTGGTAGCGATGCAGGCCTGCTGTCTTCCTCTTAGATTTCTTCCCAGCAGTATCGCCTGTGCATATTTAAGAATAATTAAGACTGACATTTCCTGTACCTGTGAGACTGACATTTGACAGGATTTCCCAGGCTCAAGTAGGAAGAGATAAATAGCAGAAGGATTGGAATCTCCTCAACCCTCATGACTGAAAGTCAGACCCCTACTAAGAAGTGGAGACCAAACTCAGGCAGAGCACTATAGTGGCCCAATAAGGATGAGGGTCAAATCCAGCGGTGTGTTCAGTGTTAGACTGTCATTATGGCTCTTGCACGGAGAAATACTTTTAAATTGTATGCAATCTCTTCCAGTTAAATTCACCATTTTCTAAAATATAAGTAGCACTAGATCCTAGAGTTAGTAAGGAGGAGCCTCGGGTCATTACTTCACCATATGAGCCATTGCTCGTGTGTCGACGCCAAAAGAATTCCACATGTTCCTTTATTCACTCATTTAATAAAATGAGAATGCTCCTATAGGCTGCATGCTATTTTAAATTCTGTGTAGGGACCATGGATTGAACATAGTTTCTGCTCTTAAACAAATCAAGAAAAAGTGTTTCATAATGCAACCAGTGCTGACTGCCACTGTCTTCTGAGCTGTTACAATACAGACAGGGGATCATCTGGTAGTGTTGATGGTGGAAAATAAAGCAAAGCCTCATAGTCACATACACTGTTCATTAACAAAATGTTAGGCTCCCAGTATCTGCCCTTGTATTTTTAATACTCCATCACATTCCAATGGGACAAAATAGAAATTTAGCTTCCACATGCTTCATTGATTCTTTGTGACTACCTTAAGACTCTCTTAAGGTACCATCAGTACATTGGAAGTAGTCCTACTTGGACCTTTCTTTAAGGTAACAGACAGATCTCGTCATTGTAGCTTGTTTACTGAAGGGCCAGTTGCTCAATGCATTTTCTCTTTAAATGGATTTTATACAAACACATTCTTTAAGAATTGGTTTTATAGGCTATGTATGCTGGCATATCACAGGGGACTAAGAAAAAAATTAACTTGTTGTATTACAAATACCATTTAAAGCATTTGAAAGATTTTGTAACAAATAAGATAGTGTTTTAAATATTCATATAATCCCACACAAATTCAATGTTTTCTAAAAGGATATAATTCTTTTGAAAAAGTAAATAAGCATATGTGGAAACATTATTCTCATCACGTTAATTTGTAATAATAGCAATATTCAGGGGATTTTAAAAAGTTCTCCATAAAGGTAATTACAATGCAAAACACTTCTTCTTCAGATATGCCATTTATTAATTCTTGCATCTACTTCATGAACATTCTTACAGCCATTTACTTAGGCATTATCAAGTGCCCTAAGAACTTAAAGACAAGTTTAATAAACATTAAATTAATTGATCCAGGTTCTTCCAGCACTTCATCTCTAGGATCTGCCAGTCCCAAGGAAAACGGCTAGCATGAATCACTTCATTTGAGACCTGAAGGATACTCATTGGGACAAAGTTCATCGCTGGTCTGGTTCATGATGGTCGATTAGATTGTTCCCTGGGAAAATGGGGAAGTGAAGCGCAGGTGATCATGGTTATCCGGTTCATGGTGGGTGATGGATCTTGTTCCCTGAAGTAACAGCAGAGGTGATATTCAGAGAAGGCCAATCATGAATTGCTGTCCTATCACCATGGCTGCAGAGACTGGGTCCGTTGGTGGAGTAGTCTGTGTCATTTCTACCCCAGGTAACATTCAAACAATTGTACACTCACAAGACGATTTAAGAAGTTTTAAACTACATCTTACAATGGATTAATCCTCAGCAAAGTCCAGCAGTTTGGAAGTCAGCTCCAGGGTTTCCGATGATGGAGTCTGAGCATGTCCTCTCGGGCATTAGGCCATTTATCTGTCTGTTTAGTGCCTTGCGCCATTTTAGCTGAGTCACTCCCAGTGTACCAAGGTACTTCATAGTTTCTGACATAAAGAACAACATTGGGTCCATACCTCTCCAACTGCCGTGATATCCTCTCCTTTTTTATTGATAATTCTTAGAAGAAATTGCTGGCTGTCTACATTTTCTCATTGCTTTTACACTACTCTGAGTTGACTATCAAATCCAGACAACTTTTTGTGACATCTAAAGGCATGTTCAGTCCTGATGTTGCCATCACCTGGACCGCATGCAATTCCCTTTTCCCACCATCCTACTCCTCATCTTCCTCCCCTCCCAGCACTTCACCATCATATCGTTTTCCCAGTAACCTTAAGATACATCTCAATCTGTCTGCTTTTCAACTTCCTCTCTTTGTATACTCAGTCAAATTATCAATTTATTTTAAGGCATGGATCTTCTCTTTGTTCTTTATTACCTTTCTAGTTCGCACTGACAACTTCCATGGGTTTAAACATTGTCCATATATCAATAACATATCTTTATAAACTTGATAAGCTTAAAGTTTATATAACTAAATGACTGGTCACCATTGAGGCAGAGATATGTCACACAGACTTGAAGCTTCACACACCCAGGACCAATATCAGGTTATTATTGATATTCTGATATTGATTTTGGTAAAAAAGGAATTCTAATAGGTAGTAAATGAAGGACAGAGTGAAAGATAAGCCTTGGGCTGGAAAGATGGCTCAGCACGGAAGGACGTTGGCAGCACAAACGTGGGGAACTGGAATAGGATCCCAGCACACAGGTAATAAAAAGACTGGATGTGATTTTCTCTACCTATAACTAGAACAATATGAGAAGCACATATAAGAAGATGCCCAGCCTAGGTCCAACTTCAGTTTCAAAGGAATAAGGCAGTGCTAGGGTGGGGTACTGAGTATTGGATGTCTTCCTCTGACCTCCACAAACAAGCACGCAAACAGGTTCTGCACACACACACACACACACACACACACACACACGGCACAGAATCACATGTGAATATGCCATACACTCACACACATAAACATATGGAAAAAATTAAAAATGTAAATATTTCTTTACACTTGCCTCCCTTTATCTTTCCATGATCCAGGTAGTCAAGAAAACCTTATGATTGACATTAGTATCTTCACTTTTTGAATGTTTATTTGTGAATATGTATGTGCCTATTTATCTGTGTGTGCACTACATGACAGGTGGCCACAGAGGTGAGGAGAGAATACTGAAACCCTGGAACTGCAGGCAGTTGTGAGCCACCCATTATGGGTGCTGGGATCTAAACGCAGGTCCTTTGCAAGAGTAGTACATGCTCTTAACCACTGAGCCATCTCTCCAGCCCCAGAGGTACTTTTAATCACTCAATACACTCCCCCCAAAACCCATATTTCAAGTCATCTTCATGACCTTCAACCGTGCTTGGCAGCTTGGTAGTGCCTCATTCCAAAATCTGTCCCTTCGTATGTGACAGCAGTCAAGAAGCAACATATAAATGAGCTTTATTAGTCAGTTGCTTAAAATTCAGTATTAACATCCTCACCCATCCCTGCTAGAATGGCCTTACGATCCCTAGACATGCATACGATGTCAGTCAACGGCAGGGGGACTGACCCATGGCACTTATACCAACATGAATTGACCTCAGTAATCTAATGTTTTGCTTGTTGAGAGGACAAGCTATAAGCAATGTGTCCCTTGTCTGACTGTTAGTTCATGTTCATATGCTACTGAAACAGAAAAATGAGGGAAAGAGAAGCCATCCATTGAGGTTACAGGTGGTTGGATAATCACTGTTCAGGGCTGGACTGCTCTGGCAGCTGCCTGAATGTGTGGCTTTGTGGCGGTTACTGAAGAGTAGTCATTACGGTTTGCATGATTTTCTTTATGCTCTACACCTCCATATAAAGCTTATTGTTAAAAAAATGAAGAGTGTTCGGCTCTTTCGTTCTTGGTTGTTGCCACTAAGCACTCTGGGTATGTTAAATGTAAGACACAGAAACAGTAGCACTTTCTGCTGGGTAATTATTGTGTATTTAGGAAAATGCCTAATTACACATTCAACTGACACACTACAATGATTTCAGAAAGCTTCGGCTAATACAAAAAGTATGTGTTCTGAATCAGTAATATGCTGTTGTCAGGAGAGCAAACATCCAGGCCTGTGATTAAATAATGTTAATACAATTATGGTAAAGAAATAAATTAAAAACATAAACAAAGTCTAGAAATACAATATTACAAGTCCTATTTCTGGTTGTTAGGTTGACAGGGACAGAAGAGCTACTGTGTTTGAATAGAGAAAAGAAAAATAGCAAAGTCACGAGTATCCTTGTTTTGCAGATTGAATTTAATATATGAATGCTGCTCTGGTAACTGGGATTACTTAGGATGGAACTGTCATCTCAGGTGGTATCTGTATATAAAAGAATTTGGATGCTAATATCAGCTTTAGAAGGTTGGAATTGCTTAAACATATACTTAATACCCTCATTTCATAATGTTTTTCTATATATATTTCTAAATATAATAGCATGCACTTAAGGGAAGGAAGCCAAAACCAGGGCATATTCTGATTATAATTACATGAGGTAATAAGTTAGCTTTGGATTTTCAAGACAAAATGATTATATTTTCATTTCACAGCAGTTGCTATCCTTCACGCTTGCAGTCAGTCATAACACAGAGGGGAAACACTGAACACAAGCAACAAGTGTTGTACGATGTAGCTTGAATCATATTCATCAATTTGAGGGATGTTTACCTAGCTGAAACACTAAAAATATCCCTCAGATATATGATGTGAAAATTACTAATGCCATGTTCACTTAAGGCATGAATTAAATCCACTATTCTTGAAAACTTGTTTTACCAAATCATTGAAAGTTCATTACAGATGAATACATTAAAAGGGAAGGTGTGTGTGTGTGTGTGTGTGTGTGTGTGTGTGTGTGTCTGTGTCTGTGTTTGTAAAGAAGAGCAAACTCATGTCTTTTTCAGGAAAATGAATGAAATGGCAATCATCATATCAAGGTAAATAAGCTAGACTCAGGCAAAGATCCTAAGTTTCCCTGACATGTGAATTACAGGTATTTTTATGAGACATGAAACCAAACAAAGAGGAAGGGACTACAGAAGAGGAGAGAGGAAACCTGAATGGATGACAGGAGTATGAACATGATTATGGTAAACTACATGCATTCATAAAAATATTATAACGAACCTTTTCTTTTATGCAGTTGATATAGCATATTAAAACTAAACTTATATATAATAAATATATATAACACTTTATAGTGAAAATCACAAATATGTATAATAAATGGCATTTGTTTCTCTTTCATAATGATTGCAGTAAAAGATGCTAAATTTCTGTACTAATGTTGCTTTCCTCTTTTTCTTTATTATTTTTCATAAACTTTTATGGCAACTTCAGCAGCACATCAGCGTGTTTACTAAATGTCCCTACACATCCACTCATTCACACACATTCCTAGGATGTATGTGCATATGGCTTTTAATAGGTAAGATTGTTTTAATATCCCAGTGTCCCACTGGGGTTTGAAAATCTGTAAAACACATGGGAGTTTCATTATCAGTCCCAAACAACTTCATTTTTCTATTCTCAGATGACTAACTCCATTTTGTGGCAGTTGATGTACATCAGCCCCAATGATGTGCGTTGTGTGAGGACTGGGTCGGCGCATTCTGCATCGGGTTGGGCAGATGGAGGCTCCAGTCAGTCATGAGCCAGAAGCATGACCCCTTCAAATTCCATTTCACGTTTCACTTCGTGTTCTGAGCTGAATTTGCATGAAAATCAAATTCATAAGTTCAGCCACGGCTTTGATCAGGAATTTTGTGGTTGTTATTGTTCTTTCTGAATTATTGTAAAAGTCATGGCAGATGGCAATGTTTTTGGAAGTGTTTGTCAATATTCGTCTCTTCTTCTCCCAACAATGCATGGTAAAGGAAAATTACTCATACCCGCACAGGGGCAGGCCATTATCTGTTTCCTTTTGGTAGGTTCTCAAGTATTTAATTAAGGGACATTTACAGAGAAGTGATATAGGAATTCCTTCTGTATTTCTGTTGCTTTCATTGGTTAAATAAAGAGACTGCCTTGGCCTTTTGATAGGGCAGCCCTTAGGTGGGCGGAGTAGACAGAATGGAATGCTATGAGAGAAAAGGTAGTGTGGCAGACGCCATGTTTTCTCCGGCCCAAGATGGACACTGGTTAGACTCATGCTGGTAAGCCACATCCTCGTGGTGATACACAGATTACTAGATATGGGTTAGTTTAAGATGTAAGAGTTAGCCAAGAAGAGGCTAGAGCTACTGGGCCAGGCAGTCATTTAATTAATACAGTTTTCTGTGTAATTATTTCGGGTATAAGCTAACCAGACACTGGGAACGCAGCCCTCTCCTCCTTGCAACAGAGGAGGCAGTTTCAGGTGGCATAAAGATAAGATAGTCCTCTGTGACTACCATGCACACCAGTCTAGACTTAGGGTCTAGAGAGAGGAAACAGCAAAACCACCCCTGGTGGCAAGCTAAGCCACCTGAGTGTTTTATTAACCTGTTAACTCTCTGTTAAAAGAAGTGCTGTGTCCCTCACTTAATGGTTTATACTACTAATGAGAGCGGAAGAAGCTCCGAGCTGTGGTCATGCCTGGAGTTTCCTGCAGCTCACTCTCAGTCTTAAGACTCACAATACATTCCCATGGCTTTCTTCAAACCCAGCAGTGAAAGAACTCTGTGTTTATAGATACACAATGCCATTTTATGAAAAGAACTGGTCCCAATGGATAAACATCTAGAATGTTTTCAGCCATGTATTTTAAGACCATTGATAATCTGCCCATGCTCCAATACAAGGGGTCCCACCTGTGCTCATGCAAGCAACTCTAATTAAGCTCAGTGAGTCCCATAACTTCTAGAAAAAGTCTAGGCCAAAAACTTGAATAAGCATTAGATGTGACTCTCTATTTTCATGTCTGAAGGCAGTAAAGCTAGGCCTACTTCTCTGACCTTTCTTTGGGCAACACACCAGTGTATTCCCGAAGAAATAAACACCTAATCATGGGAAACACTTAAACAAAGTTACTGAAAGAAAAAACGAGGTAATTTACATGCAAGTAGCATGTCATATATTTATAAAGTATGTTTACAGTCATAGATACATTAAGAAAACTATAAATTAAATAAGTCAATTCATAAATATTTAATTGCCATGTATTTATTCCACATGATATATGTTTATATTTTTTTACATATGATCCCATGCATATTTATTTATTATTTTTTATTGATTGATTTATTTTATTTTTATTTATTTTTTTATTGAGCTCTATATTTTTCTCTGTTACCCTCCCTAACTCTTCCCTCTCCTTCAACCCTCTCCCAAGGTCCCCATCTCTCAATTTACTCAAGAGATCTTGTTTTTTTCTACTTCCCATATAGATTAGATCTGTGTATGTCTCTCTTAGTGTCCTCATTGTTGTCTAGGTTCTCTGGAATTGTGATTTTTAATATATACAGATTAAGATACTGTTTAGTGTTGCAACAACATAAACTGGAAGATACATACATGACACAAAACAGACCAGGCTCAGAAAGACAGACATTATTTGGTTTCATTAATAGTTGAATTCACCTCTATTAGTCTCTTTCAAGACTCTATCGTCTCTATACAGGTTCACTGAAAATTCTTGAAGGGATGCAGTGTGGAGAGTGGAGGTGGCACTCCATACAATTGGAATCAAGCGAGAAATAAACCAAATATCTCCTGTTATGTGGCAGTAATTAAACTTTTAAACAATCATTTTTATCTCTTAGATTTCCATGGATATTTATAATGACTAATTAAAAGAGGAAACTGACTGACAGGTTGTTATGTTAAAACCAATTATAAATTAAATCCAAGATCTGCTATCTAACAGCTGCGTAGCTGAGTGATCTTGTACATATTAATCTACATTTTGGAGGCTGGGTACTGGTATTGGTGTTTGTTGGTGGTGGTGATGGTGGTGGTGGTGATAGTATTGGTGGTGGGTGTTGTTATTGGTAGTGTTTTTGATGTTGGTGATGGTGGTACTGGTGGGGGTTAGTGGTGATGGTGGTAGTGGTGATGTTAGGTGTGTATGTGTGCCTGTGTGTGTGTGTGTGTGTGTGTGTGCATGTACATGTCTGTATGCCTGATATATGGACTAGATTAACACTTGTTTATAGATGCTTCACACTGACTATGCCTAATATAAGGCATCTCTGATTGTTTTACATTTCAAAAAGTTTCCTATGTATGCCTGTAAGCATACTGTTATTCTACAGGGCAACAAATGGAACAGCTGCTTTCTGTGCAGAAGTACTCTTAAGTGTGTGTTGGAACTGCTGGTATCTTAGACACGGATAAGGATATGATGATTTGGAAGTATGTAAGTCACAGACTGCTTGACATCTACTACAGTGACAGGTACTGGTGTTACCCATAATGCCACCATGAAGACAGAAGTCTATTTTCAGATAAAGTCATAATAAAACCCAGGACTGAGCCAACATAGTGGCACACATCTGTAAGTTTAAAACCGCAACATTCTAGAGGCTGAAGAGGAAGAATAATGAGACCAGTATGAGTTACATAGAGTTCAAGACTAGCCGGGACTACATGGAGTTCAAGACCAGCTGGAACTATAAAGAGTTTAAGACCAGTCTGAATGACACAGAGTTCAAAACCAGCCTTAGCTGCCTAGCAATACCCTTCCCCTCACCAAAGGCTCTAATATGAAAACAACAAGAGCTATTTTTCTCAATAGATACATCTCTAAAGCCTGATATTGTTATATTCCCTACTTTTCTAAAAACTCAGATATTTTAATAAGCCATGAATATGTCTACTCTGATATAGTTCTACTAAATAAGTATGATATAATCACTGAATTACATAAAGACCATTACCTTCAAGTCTCTGTTTGTCTGAAACAAAGCCTATGGATTTTTAAACAGTGACCTCCACAAGAAGGAGGCTTTTCGCCACCTGCTATTGAGGCTTTAACTACATGCCCTCTTGTGATCTGATTGCTCAACAACCATTAATAAATTTCTAGGCTAGGGCCCAAGTCTCTATTTCGTCCTATAATTTACAAAGCCTCGCTTGCATTCAACATGTAGGCAACATGCCAAGAAAAGCAACAAACATTTTCCTGATTCACTTGCCAGCTGGCTCTGTGGGCAAAATGGCCCACTACCAAGGAATCACTATTACTCCATCACTCAGGAAAATTAAATTCATTTCTTGCTTAGTGTACGCACTTCTTGCTGTTGGGAAATCACCCTGAGAAGAAACTAATTGTCACTGGGAAACACATTTTCATTGCACCCAGCATCCATCTGGAAACTCTGAGATAGAGAAGTGCAAAAGTGCTGGCAATGGAAATATAAGACTTAATACAATGATTGGTATGTGGCTGTCAACCTTTTCTTCTTGAAATTGTTGATGTTGATCATTTCCATTCTCTGGGTAAATAGTTTGCTTCCATTTATAAACAGTGTTCATTCAAAACTGGAATCTCTATATAGCTCTCCTACATGTATGCATAAAGCCTGGAGACATTTGCACACACACACACACACAGAATGTTCTAAGTCATTTGGAAAATATTTTACAAAATTACTTCAAACACCACAATTAATCAACCCCCTCATGCAGTTATAATGATAAATTCCTGGTCATTTTTATTAAGTTATTTATTAATGACAGTAATATTCGGAAACACATGAGCCTTGCTTTCAAAATTGAAAGTTGAGATAAGAGTGATGCAAAAAAAACCCACTACATTTTAGTCAGAGGTACATGCAAAAATATTTTAAGCTGCTGTGTGAACTTTTTCTAGCTACCACTAGTTTGACTGACATTCTTTTCTAGTATTCGATAATTTTTGTTGCTCTTGGAGATTGCTTACCCTCTTACAACATTCCACTGCTGTAGGAAATCCTTCAGCCTTTAAGTTACGCTCACTTTGGCGTGGCCTCTTATACTATAAATGCCCCTGTAAAGCGCATGGCATCCTGCAAGCTCTCTCTCTCCCTTCTTTCGGCTGCTGGATTCAGTAGCTATTCCCTGTTCAAGCATAGGACTGTGTTCTGTGAGTCTATCCCTAAATAAAAAACCCTTTATTATACTCAATTCTGAGCTAGTGTGGGATTCCTTTTTAGTGTCCATCTTCATTCCACATCATTCAATTTGGGAGTTGAATTTGGGAAGGAAAAAGAAGCCCAGCAAATTCCACACAAAAAAATATTTAAAAGTGTTCAAAATCTTTACTAATTTTCAAACCCACTAGAAATTTTGTGTCTTAGTCACTGTTCTGATGTAGTGAAGAGATACCATGACTAAGGCAATTTTATTTAAAAAAAAAAGAACAAAAACCATTTAATTGTGGGCTTGCTTACAGTTTCAGAGGTTTAGTCCATTGCCCATGGTAGGAAGCATGGCAGACTTGGTGCTGGAGAAGTAGTTAGAAGCTACAGCCTGATCTGTTGTCAGAGAAAAAGATGTTGGCCTCAAAGTGACACACTTCATCCAACAAGGCCACACCTCCTAATCCTCTTAATTCTTTCAAATAGCATCACTTCCTGGTGACCGAGCATTCAAATTTAGGTCCAGGGGGGGGTCATTCTTTTTCAAAACATCACACCTTGCTAGAATACAACGTGGTATTATCCATTGATTAGGAACCCTGTCTTTGAATGTACCCAACTGACTTCCTTAGACTGTCAACTTTTAATTACTTGAGCTATAAAGAAGTTCCTGCTTCAAAAATGACACAGCTTGATCATTCTGCTAAAAACTGTAAGGGGGAAGAAAAACATTCTGAGCTGGGAAAACATGAAAGAAAAACGAGGGCGATAGAACAGACTTAAGAGCAGGCTCTGCCCCTACTGAATCCATGTCCCGTCCAGTTCCCAGCACACACATGAGAGGCTCACCACCCCCTGCAGCTCCAGTTCCTGGTATCTGATGGTGGCCTTTGCAGGCACTTGCACACATTTATACACACACAATTGAAAATAACTAAAATAAAGAAACAAGTTATCAGAATTATGGAAAAGTCTTCTGAAAAATTATAGAAGCCTATGGAAAGAGGTTTCCCTTCACAAGGAGGGCAGTTTTCAGTTTTTGACACTGACTTTTACACAACTGCTTTTACATTGTTTTCTGCTTTGTTTTGTTGTTGACGATGATATTTGAGACAGGGCCTCACTATAAAGTCCAGGCTGGTTTCGAACTCATAGAGCTCCACCTGCCTCGCTTCCCAAATTCTGGGATGAGAGGTGCATACTGCCATACTAGCCTTCACGTTTATAATCCAAAAGCCTTGCTGAAATCAGGAGATAGGTGTCAGGTGTCTTAAACTTCTGTTCTGTTCAAATAAGACTTGGCTGTGAGTCTTCTGAGCAGTTTGGGTGGATGGAGTATGAACTGGTGTTTTATCAATGCTGATTATAACTAAGCCTGCCACATTAGGCTACCTACAGAGGTAAAATCAGAGTGCTTCCATTCAGTTCTTAATTTGACGAAATGTTCCATCTGCAACTACATGGGATTTTATGATGCATGACAGTGAGAAGTTTCAGCTAAGAAGAAACTTGACTGTCTTGGCGTTATTATATAGTGGAAATGAAATTTCCTAAACTATTTTGATGAACTAGGTTCCGCATTATCTCTCAGGCTGATAATCCACTGCCTTCATTTCAGTAGCCACCGACCACTGCTCTTCCCTGCTTACCAAGGGAAAGAGAAGATAAAAAAAAATGCTATTTTGTGAGTGCAGTGAAATACCTATATTTATTATATTTGGATAGAAATCTGCTTGAGGAGTAATTTTAAATATAAATAGCAATGACTCAATTCCCGAAGGACCTTGCATTTTGTTGCACTATAAAGAAGTAGAGATAGCACACTTAATTTACTGTGTTCACTTTTACTAGTGATATTTCCAGACACAATAATTGAGTGGCAAGAAAGTGGATTTTGAAAGTTATGTAAGGAGGATCAGATATTAAAAGGTTTGGTGAGGTTTTGCAATAAACAATTTCTTTTCCTTCTTGAAAAAAAAACACTGTTTAAGCTGCATTTATGAATTTATCGTGTGTGTGTGTGTGTGTGTGTGTGAGAGAGAGAGAGAGAGAGAGAGAGAGAGAGAGAGAGAGAGAGATAAGGCGAGAACGGGAGAGGAAGACAGCGAAAAAGAGAGGAGTATGTGTGTGCATCCGAGTGCACATAGGGAGGTCAGAGGGCAACCTGCAGGAGTCGGTTCCCTTCTCCCATCACGTGAGTCCCAAGAATTGAACTCGGGCTGTCAGTTTTGGAAGCAAGCTCTCTCACCTGCTGAGCCACCTCGCCAGCAGCATGGCAATCTCTTTCTACACTAACGAGCTTCTACAAGCAGTTAAGTATTTATGAGAAGGCTCAAGATGGGGAAACATTACTTCACTGTGTAGAAATGTGCCATAATTGAGTGTTGTTTCTTTCTGTTGTTGTTTTTTTTTTTAGAGACTTCCCCCCTGCCTGTAACAATGGAATTACTTACAACCCAAGCCAAAGAAACTAGCATGTCCAATAAGAAAACTTTGCAAACATTATCTGGAGTTATTCTTTCTAATGAAAATATTTTGATTCATTTTTATTTCCTCTGATTTCCAACTTCCTTTTCAGACTAGAAAAGGCAAAATCACTCACACTGTAGAATGTTTCATCTTCCCTGCAAGCGCTCCCTGTCATAAATCAGAAAGCTACAGGGGATGCAAATGGAACATTTTATCAAATTAGGATCCCAATTCCTTTCACATTATAGCACTTGTCCATGCGTGACCTTCAGGGATGGTTCTCTTCAAGTGTTTCCGAATGTGCCAGGCAGTGTCATATCAGAAGAGGCTGTGTGTGTGTGTGTGTGAGTGAGTGTGTGATGTGTACTCCAAAGGAATGTGTCAGTTAGCCAAGTGCCTATAGTAAAGTCTCAAGGTCAGAAAGCAACTGAACATTCAGTTTAACCACATATTCTTAGTGTGAGGCATCTCCAGCTCCTCGCTTTTGGCATGAGGCCAGTTACTTAACCTCTTGGCACTTCATTTTCCTCATGGAAAAACGGGAACAGTGGTAATAGGACTCCTCCATGGCATGTTTATTAGGACCAGATGAGGTTTTTCACATAAAACACTTAATAATCATGGCTGGTAGCCACTTGCCACCCCACAAAGCACCTCCTTTCCCATAGTGAGTATCTGGTAATTGTGGGTCACCTCAAGTAATCAATTATGGTTTGTTCAGTTAAACTACGGATGCTGACCTTCACTAACTAAGCCAAAATCCGTCTTTTGGACTTTCATTTTCTCTTCTCTATCCTACTCCATCCCTTCAAAACAGGCAGGGAATAAAAGGGGGAGGCTTCAGCTTCATGCCCAGTTCCCTCTAGTTACCTTGAAATATTGGAGTTTAGCGTTGGTTCCAGATGGCCTTGGAAGAGTTTTAAGAGCTTACTGGGGTCAGTGAATGAAATTTACCAATGCCTTTTATTCTGAGGTAGAAGAGGTGGAAAGAGGATGTGTAAGTAACGTTCGCTTCAGGGGTGCCATAGTGAAGACAGCTGTCAGTCATCATTCTACATCGAAATATCCCTTCACCGATGAAACGCTTTCTCACATACAGGCACTGATGCCGTGATGAAGATTCTTCCTTGCCCATTGACCATCATCAGAACATCCTAGAGATGTTGTAGAGACAAATGCTTCTAAGTGATTGGAACTCAATTTGTGATGGTGATTGAAAATGAGGATGGGACAACACTGAAGACCCTAAGGGAGACATACATACATACATACATACATACATACATACATGCATGGATCTAATCTACATGGGAAGTAGAACAAGACAAGATCACCTGAGTAAACTGGGAGCATGGGGACCTTGGGAGAGGGTTAAAGGGGAGGGGAGAGGCAGGGAGGGTAACAGAGAAAAATGTAGAGCTCAGTAAAAATCAATAAAAAGTACCTTTGCCATATAATAATCAAAACATTAAGATACAGAATAAGAAAGAATATTAAGAGAATATTAAGAGCAGCAAAGGAAAAAGGCCAAGTATAATATAAAGGGTGACTAACAAAAAAAAAAAAAAAAGAAATGAGGATGGGAACAGAAACAAGATACTGATTCCCTTAGCAGGTGTCTTATGCCCCAGTAACCCATGTTGGTCCAACTACTGAATGACTCTGTATAGCACTGAGTACCAAAGAGGTCTGGACGACTTCAGAGATACATTCATGCCTTTGATTTTCCTCAAAGGGTTTCTGTTGTGCGTCAGTTTTGTTTCTCTGGTTCTGACAAAGACATCATGTGCAGCAGGAGCTTTACCTAGTTTATCAACAAAACATGTTTTTGAGGGTCTGAACACCTTATCCATATTGAAAATGCTTCCTGACTCAAAAACACTCTAGCCAATCACCTAGGAATTTGGGGCTGCTCTTTAATTGCAGTTGCTTATTAGTCCTGCTGCTTTTTTCCGTTCCTTCGTGTTGAAGACAGACACTCTCCCCTTGTACTTATGTGAAACCACATTGCCCTTCATTTGAGGCAGTGTTTACTCCATGGCATGGTTAACCATTGTTCACTGCGTTGTTTATGAGTTTTCAAAGCAATAACAGAGGGTGCTGATAAAATGATGGACCTCGCCATCACTCACTGTGTGAATCATGATGGCCTCATAACTACGTTTTCGCCTCTCCCATTCATCTCCTCTAATCTAAAAACAACCGTCAGTCACTGTTTTACAATACAAATATTTCCCTCACTGATTAAAATCTTTCATCCTGTGCATACGCTATTGTTTGCCTGGGAAATTCCTCTTGTTCTTTCTTTACCAGAACAAAATGTTTCCCTTGATGTACTACTGGTTAGCTCCCTGTCCCCTTTGTGGTGACGAGATTGGACATGATATCGCACAGTTTAATTTTCACCACTTTTATGAATTTGTTCAATATGATTATTTTACTGAAAGATATAGAATTTATTCTAGGATATTTTTCCTATATACCTGTTTATGCACCTATATTACTCCATGTATTTATACTTGTTCTGATTTTGGTGTATGTCTTTTACATTGAACTCCATAAAATGCAAACAATAATTATTTTTGATGAAAAGGTTTGGGAAGATGTTTTTCAACTATATGTATGTGTGTGTGTTTATATGTGTGTATGTATGTGTTAGTGTGTGTGTGTATTTGTCTGAATGTGCACCACATGAGTACAGTGCATACAGGGGCCAGAGGATGGCATCAGGTCACCTGAAATTGGAGTCACAGGTAGTTATCAGATATGTCCGTGCTGGGAATTGAACCCAGGTCTTCTAAAGAACAGCAAGTGTCCTTAACCACTCAGCCATGTCTCCAGCTCCAAGATCTTTTTGTTGCTGTAAAAACATGCACATTTCTCTTTGTTGTTTGAATTTTATGCAATCATCAGTAACAATAAGAGTAAACATTCTTTAATTGGAAACTTTAAAATTTATTTTTAGTTTCCTTTCTTTCACTTTTTAGAAAGCAGATGTCTGAGAGCCAACAATAAAGTGAAATAGAATGGGTCTCCCAATTACACATCAAATCCTTCTAAAGATCATAAAGTTGAAGTTAAGTAAGCAATTTTATATATTTTTGAATCTATCTATCTATGTGGCATATATCATACAGCCCCAGATGGCATCACAAAGAAGATTCCACATATTCAGCAGCATTATGGTCTTCCTCACATTAAATTGAATCAAGGAATAAAAATATTCATTATGGAGTGAAAGAATTTACATAATATATAATTGTGAAGATTTTTATGGAAATTGCTTCCTAGTCAATTGCAAAAAGAAATGCTGGGTTTGCATGTCCGAAAATTAACTGGACCACACTAGCTAGCCTGGTCTTTATACTTTTCCATAGGCAAAAATCATGATGAAACCTTTTCTATAGATCCTTGCTGTTTAAAACAAATTCTTAAAAATCAAATAAATTAAACAAACTCTCCCAAGGCAGTAGAATCTGGAGTGGTGCTGCATGTTTCTGTGTTGGCTGTCATTAAAAAACAAAAAATAGGAGAGACATGACATGATTCCAAATTTTAATAGCTGGTTAACATTTGGCTGGTGTGAGTTTGCAGATCAATAATATCAGCTTCATCTCATCTAACTACATCTGACTCCGGGCAAGGACAAGAGGATCAATTCTCCCTGTGGTGGTGGAATGCTAAACCAGTACCTCGAAATGCTTTTCCAAGATATTAAGCCATAAATATCCACTTGCCTACAGAGGAGCTTCCGTTTCCAGCTCCTTCATTGCCATTTCCCTGTTTTTTCTCCTCCACTTCCCTGGAGGACTTGAGATGTCATACGTACCTGCACACTCCACAAATCAAAGGATGTTTCTAAAAACTAGGTTTTCCTTTCCCATCCAATAAATAATCAGCCAAAGAAAATGACACAAGAGAGGCCAAAAGCAAACAAAGCAAAACAAAAAATAGTTTCAGATGTTCTGCTATTTATAGGAAAATAGCTCTGTGAGTTTGATTTACTTGGATAATAGCTTTTCCCTTTTCTCTCCTTCATGAAGAATGTCTAAGTTATAATCGAGAATTGTCTGCTAAGCACACCAGGGATATATCAAAAGCAAAATCAGATGAAAAACCTAACACATTTTACAAGATCCAAGTAATCCAGCTGATAATTTTCTTAAATATATGAAACGAATGCATATACCCATCTCTCTTCCTGCACACACACACACACACACACACACACATCCAGCCTCCTCCAACACCACACTTCCTCCAACAAGGCCACACCCACTCCATCAAAGCCACACCTCCTAATAGTGCCACTTCCTATAAGGTTACGGGGGCCAAATACATTCAAACCGGATATGTTAGTTCAAGCCACTGTTAGCTACTGATCCCTAGACATAAAACATAGTCTCTCTAGAACCGAGTTCTACCACCCCTAATTTGATATTTATTTCTGCCTCCACCTCTCTGTGATGAGGAGAACTGAATGTGGCCATGTATTTTTAATTCTAGGAATGATACATTTAAAATAAGAGTATGCTGTAAATAACAACTGTTCTTCCTGGTTATTTTATACACGAGCCATTCTTTTTCAAGGTGACTGACCTGTATCTGTCTAGATTCAAGCAGCAGAGAATGCTGAAAGCTCAAGGAGTTCAAAAGTCAGAATCCTAGAGGTCAGAACTCACTCTGCTTTGGCCGATGGACCGAGATGTAGTCTCTAGAATACTTATTTGATAATAGAGCTTAAGGTTCCCTAAATGTAAACAGTTTTATTCTCAGGTTGAGAAGGATCACAATGATTCTTGTATTTGAAAACTGAAAAAAAGAAATAAACTGAACTCATAGAAAAAGAAAAGATGTTCACCAGGAGTTGGGGT
>PVIU01010337.1:0-70736 GCA_004026605.1 Ondatra zibethicus | reverse complement strand
GGGATAGGGGTGGGGGGAGGGGAGAGGGGGAAGGAGAAGGGAGAAGGGAAGGACTGGGGAGAGCTTGGGGAGTGGGAGGGTGGAGATGGAAGAAAGGTGAATATTGGAGAAGGGAATAAGATATCTACATTATTGGAGTCATTTTAGGACTGGCAAGATACTTGGCTCTAGAGGAGATCCCAGGTGTCCACAGGGATGTCCCCAGCTAGGTCCTTGAGCAGCAGTGGAGAGGGTGCCAGAACTAGCATTGTCCCATAGTCACACTGATGAATATCTTGATCACATCCATAGAAATTTCGTCTGATGGATGGAGATAGAGACAGAGACCCACATTCACACCAGAGCAATGGATTGAGCTCCCAAGGTCCAGTCCAAGAGCAGAAGGTGGGAAAAGATGAGCAAGGAAGTTAGGACCATGATGGGCTGGACCACGCACTGAGACAGTGTGCCTGATTTAATGGGAGCTCACCAAATCCAGCTGGACCGGGACTGAATGAGCATATGATCAATCTGAACTCTCTAAATGTGGCTGCCAATGGGAACATGCTGAGAAGCCATCAACAATGACACTAGGACCTACCTCTTCTGCATGTATTATGTTTTTGGGAACCTAGTATATTTGGATGCACACCTTTCTAGGCTGGGATGGAGGGGGGAGGTCCTTGGACTTCCCACAGGGCTGGGCACCATGCCCTCTTTTAAGGAAGCAGCGGGAAGGAGGGTGGGAGTGGGAGGGGACTGGGAGAAGGGGAAGAAATATAAATTCTTTTTTTTTGAATGGAAAAAAAAATAAAAGAATATGGGAAAAAAAGAAAAAAAATCCCAACAAAATGCTTCCCAAACCTTGAGAGAACAATAATCAACTTCATATGGAAAGCAAAAAACCCAGGATAGCCAAAACAATCCTATAAAATAAAAGAACTTCCAGAGGCATTATCATCCCTGACTTCAAGCTCTATTACAGAGTTACAGTAATGAAAACAGCTTGGAACTGGCATAAAAACAGAGACATCGACCAATGTAATCATATCAAAGATCTGGATATTAACCCACAAATCTATGAACACCTGATTTTTGACAAAGGAGCTAAAATTATACAATGGAAGAAAGAAAGCATTTTTAACAAATGGTGCTGGCATAACTGGATGCCAACCAGTAGAAGAATGAAAATAGATCCAAATCTATCATCATGCACAAAACTCAAGTCCAAATGGATTAAAGATCTCAATATATATCCGACCACACTGAATTTGATAGAAGCGAAAGTGCGAAGTAGAATGCAACACATGGGCACAGGAGACCACTTCCTATGTATAACCCTAGTAGCACAGACAATAAGAGCAACAATAAGTAAATGGGATCTCCTGAAACTGAGAAGCTTCTGTAAATCAAAGGTCACTGCCATTAAAAGAAAAAGGCATCCTACTGAATGGGAGAAGGTCCTGTCCAACCCCACATCAGACAAAGGTCTGATCTCCAAAATATATAAAGAACTCAAGAAACTAGACGTTAAAATTCTAATTAACCCAAATAAAAATGGGTTACTGAACTGAACAGAGAATTCTAACAGAAGAAGTTCAAATGGCCAAAAGACACTTAAAGTCATATTCAACTTCTTTAGCTATCAGGGGAATGCAAATCAAAACAACTTTGAGATACCATCTTATACCTGCCAGAATGGCTAAAATCAAAAACACCAATGATAACCTATGCTGGAGAGAATGTGGAGTAAGGGGAACTCTCATTCATTTCTGGTGGGAATGCAAACTTGTGCAACCTCTTTGGAAATCAGTGTGGCGGTTTCTCAGGAAATTGGAAATCAACCTACCTCGGGATCCAGCAATACCACTCTTGAGAATATACCCAAGAGATGCCCAATCATACTACAAAAGCATTTGTTCAAGTATGTTCATAACAGCATTATTTGTAATAACCAAAACCTGGAAACAACCTAGATGCCCCTCATTGGAAGAGTGGAAATGAAAGTGTGGAATATATACACATTAGAGTACTACTCAGCGGTAAAAAACAATGACATCTTGAATGTTGCATGCAAATGGATGGAAATAGAAAACACTACCCTGAGTGAGATAACCCAGACCCAAAAATATGAATATTGTATGTACTCACTCATTAGTGGACTCTAGCCATAAACAAATGACATTAAGCCTATAGTTCACAAGCCTAGAGAAGCCAAATAATAATGTGAACCCAAAGAAAAATATATATAGTTCCTCCTGGAAAACTGAAGCAAACGAGATCGCCAGGCAAAAGTTGGGAGCTTGGGGTTGGATTAGGTATAGGAATGGGGTTGGCAAAACGGGAGAGGGGGAAGGAGAAGGGAGAAGGGAAGGACTGGGGAGAGCTTGGGGTAGTGGGAGGGTGGAGATGGAGGAAGGGCCAATATAGGAGCAGGGAAGAAGATATCTACATTAAGGTAACCAATTTAGGGTTGTCAAGAGACTTGGCTCTAGAGGGGATCCCAGCTAGGTCCTTGGGCAGCAGAGGAGAGGGTGCCTGAACTTGCCTTGCCACACCATCACACTGATGATTATCTCAAATATCACCATAGAATCTTCGTCTGCTGATGGATGGAGATAGAGACAGAGACCCACATCAGAGCAATGAACTGAGCTCCCAAGGTCCAGCTGAAGAGCAGAAGGAGGGAGAACATGAGCAAGTAAGTCAGGACCACGAGCGGTTGGTCCACCCACTGAGACAGTGTGCCTGATCTAATGGGAGCTCACCAAATTCAGCTGGACTGTAACTGTACGAGCATGTGATCAAACTGGACTCATTGAATGTGGCTGACAATGGGGACGGATGGAGAAGCCATCGATAATGGCACTAGGACCTGTTTCTACTGCATGTACTGGCTTTTTGGACACTAGTCTATTTGGATGCATACCTTCCTAGGCCTGAATGGAGTGGGGGAGGTCTTTGGACTTCCCACAGGGCAGGGTACCCTGCCCTCTCTTAAGGATGCTGGGGGAGGAAGGATGGTGAGTGGCGCAGCAGGAAGAGGGGAGGAAGTGGAAATTTTTAAATGGAAAAATTAAAAACAAACAAACAAACAAAAAAGAAATGAGTAACGCTGTCAGGAAGGGTGATTGATCCAGATTACCAAAGAATATTGGATTGCTTCATCAAAATGAAGGAAAGAAATATTGTAGATTATGTATGGACTGCAGAAAATCTTTTAGGCTGTCTCTTGTTGCTACCATGTCCTATGATCAATGTCAGTGGGAAACTATAATGGCCAAATCCAGGCAGAATGACAAAGGGTACAGACCCTTTATTAATAAGGTGTGGCTAAATTCACCTGTGAAGAAACAAGACTTGCTGAGGAACCTGCTGTGGGTGGAGGAATTACCAAATGGGTAGTACAATAAGTTTGTTATAAATGTAATCCAAGGCCACATGATCAGTTGTAAAATTCAGAAATAATTATGAAATTAATATGAGTGTTTCTGTCATATTTTGTCAAGAATGTACTTGTGTAGATACTTGTGATCTCCTTAATTAATTTCTTTATTAAGTAATACATCAATTTATATAATAGCACTGCTTAATATATTTAAGTTTTAAGATATTAAAAAATATCCCTCATGGAACATGCCACCTGTTATAAAATATAAACTGTTTGAGGTTACATATGGGATATTTATTTTATGTTTGGCATATTTATGACCTGGTTAGTGTTTATATTTCAAAAATAAACATGTTAAAAGAGGTATGATTGAATGTTAAATTGGTGAGCAGTAGACTTGTGATAGTTATTCTTGGCTGTGAACTTTACTACATATGGAATTAACTAAAAATCGAGGTTGCTGGGCACCCTCGTGAAGACTTTGTAGTTAATTTGAAAGTTTGAGGTAAGAATACATACACTAAATCTGGACCATCTGGGCCACACCTTCTGGCAGCCTATATGAAGGAAAAGGAAGAAACAAGAATTTTATTTTTGCCTGTTTTCCTCAATCTTACTGGAATGTTCATTCCTTCACTGGTATTAGAGCCTACTTTTGGGGTATTTCAACCTATACTGAAGACTATCTGAGACATCTAGCTCTATGGACTGAACAATTATTGGATTCCTGAACTTTCTACTGGAAGACAGCCATTGTTGAACTAGCTGTACCACGCACTGCAAGTCACTCTAATTAATTCTCTCTCTGTGTCTCCCTCCCTCTCTGTCTCTCTGTCTCTCTGTCTCTCTCTCTCTCTCTCTCTCTGTCTCTCTGTGTGTGTGTGTGTGTGTGTGTGTGTGTGTGTGTGTGTGTGTGTATCTGTGTGTGTTCTGTTCCTCTGGACAATCCTGACTAATATAATAACTGAGGACTATCCTGGGTTTGAATACCTGAATCTGTTGAATGAGGGATGACATTCAAGTCGGCTAAATTAAGCATTCCATAAGAAATATGATTGTATGATAAGTTGATAAGGTGAGGAATTGTGATAATATATATAATTAAATAAAATCCAATAATCTGTGGTGTAGGAGGGTCTTTTGTATTTGTGTTACTTTTATTGGTTAAATAAAGAAAACTGCCTTGGCCTTTTTATAGGGCAGTTCTTAGGTGGGTGGAGTAGACAGAACAAAATGCTGTGAGAGAAAAGGCAGTGTGACAGACACCATGCGTTTCTGGCCTGAGATGGATGTAGGTTAAAATGTTTTTGGTAAGCCATGACCCCATGGTGATACACAGATTATTTGATATGGGTTAGTTTAAGATGTGAGAGTTAGCTAAGAAGAGGCTAGAGCTTATTGTACAGACAGTGTTTAAATGAATAGAGTTTCTGTGTAATTATTTCAGGTATAAGCTAACCAGGCGCCGGGAATGCAGCCCGCGCCTCTTGCAACAAATTTGGGCAAAGCTGTGAGTAACTTTTCTTGTTTGGATGGATTATATGAGTTAGAAGAACCATCTTAAATTTAGATCAATCCTAAATCTGGGCCACACCTTCTGGTGGCAGCCTACATCAAAGTACATTGGATAAGAAAGCTTTTCCTTATGGTGTTTTGCTTCTTTGACCTCACTCTCAATGCAAGTTCATCTATCCTGTTCCTGAAACTTTCTTTCACTGCTGTTACAATAAGTTTATTCAGGATTTCAAAGCAGACTAAAAATTGGCAGCTCTTTAGGACTTCCCTTGTACTTTAATACCAGATTGCAACTGCTGAGACATTCAGTCTCATGGACTGAACAAGGACTACATCTTGCCCCTTTTTTCAGGAGATAGACACAGTTGAACTTCTAGAGTTAGAGTCTGGAAACCACTATAACAAATCCCTAAAATAATATAGTAATAAAGATATAATAAAACAAATAATATATTCCATCTAATTGAAGTCATTTTTTAAAATTTCTTTCAAATAATAGATCCTCATGCTTTGATTTAACTAACAACCCAAGATCCTTTATTAAATAAGCTTTTATAGTAACCAATGCTACTGGGAGTGTCACAAAGACAAGTTAACCATTACTGTTACACCAAACCTTGGTAATTACTTGTGGTTTCAATAAAAATTGGCCTCCATCATTCACGGATATGAGTTATTGGTCCCTATTGATTGTGTTGTTAGAAGATTATGTATGGAGCCTTTCAAAAGTGCAGCCTTGATAGAGGAAATATATCACTGAGAATGGGTTTTGGGGTTTGTAGACTTTCCTCACAGGATACGTTTTCTCTTTGTTTACTGGGGGTGGATAATGATGTGTAGGCCAGCATCCATGCCATATATATAACATTTGGAAACTGTACCTAATAAAGCCTGACTGATTGATTAGAATTGTCAAAGATATGTTTCCTGATATTTACACTTTATTTCTCAAAGTGGATATTGACTTACAACCCAGAATAAAATAACCAAAAATTATTCTCTAAAATACTCTTTATAACTTCTTTGTTGCCTCAAAAGCACATTAGAGATAAGACCTTAAATACAATATCTATAAACTGCTAAAAGGTCAGAAACTTAAAATTTCTCTTTAAACAAAAAGAAGTGATATCTAACTTTCTTTAATATAAAGACAAAATGCATTTATACATCTTTCAATAGATATCAACTTTGTATTCTTTTACTTAATTATTTTTCTTTGGTGAAGTCAATATCCATAATGAAAAAAAACTCAATATTTTCAATCACTCTACCATAGGATTGCCTAATAAAATACGCTGTTTTACTTGTTTGTTTTTCTACATGACAATGAGTATTCTTACTTTTATAGAAGAATGGAATACACTTATTGGAGGTAGCAAGCACCCTAAGATTGACTCTTTCTAGTTTCAGAATGTCCCTGGCTCATGTACTTTTTGTAGTTACTGATTGATATAGTTATAAAACTTCTTGGTTAGTGCTTCAATTTTAATGTTAAAACATTTTTGACTTCTAAGATGCAAAATTTTCAACCTAAAATTTGTGTTTCTACAACTAATGAAAAAATATGAAGGTAATTTTATGTTCTCTCTTTAGCATGTATAAAAAAACATGAAAGTTGATATAGAAGATTAATCATTATCCATTAGCCACTTAAAAGATTTGAGTGACTATAGCTACCAAAAAGGAATTGTGGCAGGACAGAAAGGAAGATAGAAATAAATTAATAGTAATAAATGGAAGATGTAGATTGGTAACAAATAAACTAAGAGGTCTCTTCACATCAGAATTTCAAAAGAAGGCACAAGTTTCTTCAGTAAAATGATTTTGACATAAGTCATTTGAGGTGTATGAACCTGTTTCCAATTTCCCCCAAATGCAATGCTAATAATGCCATCAGATGCTATCTGAAACCTACAGCAGATGCTTCTCTTATTTTTTGTGGCTATTGTAAAAGGTGATGTTTCTCTGGTTTCTCTCTCAGCCCATTTATCATCTGTGAAAAGGAGGGCTACTGATTTTCTTGAGTTAATCTTGTATCCTGCTACATTACTGAAAGTGTTTTTGAGTTGTAGAAGTTCCTTGGTAGAATTTTTGGAGTCACTTATGTAAATTGTCAGATCATCTGCATATAGTGAGAGTTTGATTTCTTCTTTTCCGATTTGTATCCCCTCAACTTCTTTTGTTTTCCTGTTGCTCTATCTTGAACCTCAAAAACTATATTGAATAGATATGGATATAGTGGACAACCTTGTTTTGTTCTTGATTTCAGGGGGATCACTGTGAGTTTCTCTCCATTTAGTGGTATAGACCTAAGGAGAGAATTCTCAACAGAGAAATCTAAAATAGCTGAAAGACAATTAAGGAAATGCTCAGCATCCTTGGCCCTCAGAGAAAAGCAAATCAAAACAACTCTGAGATTCCTTATACCTGTAAGAATGGCCAAGATAAAAAACACCGATGACAATTTATACTGGAGAAGATGTGGGGTAAAGGGAACACTCTTGCATTACTGGTGGCAGTAAAAACTAGTACAGACCCTTTGAATATCAGTTTGGCAATTTCTCAGAACATTAAGAAACAACCTTCTTCAAGACCTAGCAGTACCACTTTTGGATACTCAATCGTACCACAAGGACAGGTGCTCAACTTTGCTCATAACAACATTGTTTGTCGTAGCCAGAACCTGGAAACAACCTAAATGCTCCTTGACTGAATAATGGATAAGGAAAATGTAGTACATTTACACAATGGAGTACTGCACACCAGGAATAAATAGTGACATCTTGACATTTTGGAGGCAAATGGATGGATATAGAAAACATCATATTGAGTGAGATAACCCAGTCCCAGAATGAGAAGTATCATATGTACTCACTCACAAGTTGCTTTTAGACACAAGACAATGAAAATCAGCCTATAATTCAAAATCCCAGAGAACGTAGACAAACAATGAAGAACCTAAAAGAGACATACATGGATCTATTCTACATGGGAAGTAGAAAAAGTCCTGAGTAAATTGGGAGCATGGGGACCATGTGAGAGGATTGACAGGGTGGGGAAAAGAAGGGAGGGGACCAGAGAAAATGTATAATAATCTTACACCAGCAAAACACAAAAATGGAAGCAAACACACACACACTACCATCATCACCACCATCAAAATAACAGGAGTCAAGAAATCACTAGTCACTGATTTCTCTTAAAATCAATGATCTCAATTACCCAATGAAAAGTCACAAACTAACAGAATAGATGTAAAAATAAGACAAATACTTGTACGGTATACAAGAAACAAGCCTCAATATCAAAGATAGAAATTACTTCACATTGAAGGTTTTGAAAAAGTTATTCTCAGCAAATAGACCTAAGAAGAAATCTGCTGGAGCCATTTTAATACCTAACTAAATAGACTTCAAACCAAAATTAATTTAAAAAAACAAGAGGTGTGGAAGGACATTACATATTCATCAAAGAAAAAAACCATCCAAGAAAATATTTCAATATCTTTCTTCCAAATGAAAGGGCACACAAGTTTGTAAAAAATATACTACTCCATCTTAAATAACATATTGAATCTCACACTGATAGTGGGAGACTTCAATACCCGAATCTCACCAATGGACAGGTCATCCAGAGAAAAATAAAATAGAAAAATACTGTATTTAACAGATGTTATAAACTGAATGAAGCTAACAGATATTTCCAGAACATTTTACCTAAACAAAAAAGAATATACAGTCAGGGTCTAGTCTCAAAGGATTTAACATTCTAGGGTAGGGGCATGCAAATTATGAATGCTAGGCAGAGTGAAAAGAGATATAAAATAGAAAATCAGAGACACAGACTAGAACTGGGAGAGCAATCCAGTGAATATTTAATTCATCGTTGTTTATTTTCGATATGATTATATACCCTAATTCACAAAAAAGGGGACAGAAGGAAAAAGGTTGTTGTAACATGTACAAAGAACAAATAGAAATTACCTATCTCAATATCTGAAGCATTAAGCAACTATATTCTGATTTAAGTATTCTTTGTTTAGGCAGGACTTACAGTGACCACACCTTAGACCAAATATCCTTTATGCAGTCACTCCCCATGTCGAACTTCCTGTCTACCATTGAAGGAGCAGAAATAGGCTTGATTTCTCTGATCTTTTGTCAAGGTGGAATGGATCCACCTCTGTGGTCCATCTTAATGCCCAAAACACCAAGTAACTACACCCTTTGTCAAAGTATCTTGTTTGTAGCCACACCTTAAGTCATACCACTTATCAATAACCTTGAAAGAGAAAGAGTAGGTCTCAATGTGGAATGGACCTACTTCTGTAGTCTTCCACAATATATTTTCTTCTCAACACCTCATGAAACTTTTCCCAAAATTGACCACATATTCAGATGCAAAGCAAGTCATATCAAATACAAAAAATTAAAATAACTGCCTGCATCCTAGGAGACAACCATGGATTAAAATTGGATATCAACAACAATACAGTTTACAAACTCATTAAAATTGAATAACTCTCTGCTGAATGAAAAATGGATCAATATAGTAACAAAAGAATTTAAAGATATTCCGGAATTCCAGAATTCAATAAAAATGAATGCATAGTGTTCTCAACCTTGCAGTATAAAATGAAAGTTGTTCTAAGAGGCAGTAAGTGCCTACATATAGAAATTGGAAAAATCTCATACAAGCAACTTAATAGTGCACCTGAAGTTCTAGAGCAAAAAGAAGTAAGCACACACCAGGAGGACTATATGGCAGGAAGTAATAACACCCTTAATAAAATAAAATAGGAATAAAGAGAACAATGCAAATAATCAGTGAAATGAAGAGTTGATTCTCTGAGGAAAATCAAGAAGATAAAAAAAACTTTATGCAAACTAACTAAGAGACAAAGAGAGAATATCCAAATTTAAAAAACAAAAAAAGAAAAGGGGGACATGACAACAGACACTGAGGAAATCCAGAGAATCATAAGGACAAATTTAAAAACCTGTACTCTATCAAATTGGCAAAGCTAGAATAAATAAACAATTTTTTGATAGGTACCTCTTACCAAGTTAAATTGAGATCATATAAACAGTGGAAATAGATATATAACCCATTGATAAATAGGGACACTCATCAAACGCCTCACAAACAAATAAATTCCAGTCCAGATGGTATTATTGCAGAATTCTACTAGACTTTCAAAGAAGAGTTAACGCCAACACTCCTCAAATTAGTCCACAAAATAAAAACTGAAGGATCATTGTCCAATTCATTTTATGAGTCCATAGTTAACCTAATAGCCATGTCACATAAACATTCAACAAAGAAAGAGACTTACAGAAAAATTTCCCTTATGAACATAAGTGCAAATATACTCAATAACATAACTGTGAACGAAGTCCAAGGAAACATCAAGAAGATCATCCACCATGATCAGGGATGATTTAGTTTATGAAAATCAGAAAATGTAAACCAGCATACACACAAACTGGAAAGAAAGTATTCTCTCCTGGAGAGATCAGAAGTACAATGTATATGGTTCAAATAATTAAGGCAATTTAAAGCAAGCCTAAAGACAACAACAGATTAAATGGAAACTCAAAGCAATTCCATTAAATTCAGGAGCAAAACAAGGTTATCCACTATCTATTTATCTATTACACATTATAGTATTAGCTAAACTAATAAGACAACTGAAATAGATCATGGGATACAAATTAGAAACAATAAGTCAAATTATCAGTCTTTTACATGATGTGATATACATACAAGTGACTATAAGCATTCCATCAGGCAAGTCCTAAAACTGATAAATATTTTGTACAAAGTCATTGAAGACAAGATTATCTAAAAAGAAACATCATTATTCCCCTATATACTAATTGCAAACATACCGAGAGAGAAATATCAAAATAATAACATCATTTATAATAACATCAAATGATGTAAAATATATTAGGGTAGCTCTACCCAAGCAAGTGAAAGACCTGAATGATAAAAACTTCAAGCCTTTGTAGAAAGAAATTGATGAAAGTATCTGAAGATGGAGATAAACAACAGATTCTCTTTATCATGGATTGGTAGGATTAACATAAGAAAAATGACCATCTCATCAAAAGCAATCTACAGATTCAAGGCAATCCCCATAAAATTTACAAAACAATTCTTTACAATCTTTGAAAGGACAATTCTCAATTCCATGTGGAAACATAAAAGTCTCAGGAGAGGTTAAACAATTTTGAACGATATAAGAACTGCTGGAGGTATGTCCCTCTCTGGTTGCAAGTTGTACTATGGACCTATAGTAATAAAAACAGCATGGTATTGACATAAAAAAACCCAATGCAGTGGAAATGAAGACCAGACATAAATCCATAAATTTATGGGCAAATGAAATTTGATAAAGAAGCCAGAAAAACACACTGGAAAAAAGAGAGCATCTTAAACAAATGCTGCTGGACAAACTGGGTGGGGGCATGTAGATAAATGCAAATATATGCATACTTATCATCCTGCCCAAAACTAAACTCTGAATGGATCAAGTAGTTCAACATAAAGCAAAGCTATATACACTGAATCTGAAAGAAGAGGAAGTGGAAAAAATTCTTGATCACAATGGCACAGGAGGTGAACAGAATATTTCTTAACAGAATACTAATAGTACTCACACTAAGACCAACAATTAATATATGGACCTCATTAAATTGAAGAGCTCCTGTAAGGCAAAGACAATGTCAATCAGAAAAATAGGTAGCATATATGATGTGAAAAATTTCTACCAAGTAGGCATCCTATAGAGAACTAATATCTCAAATCTATAAAGAAACAACATATCAACAATCCAAACAATCCAATTAAAAATGGCATACAGATCTAAACAGAGAATTCTCTTATATTTTTGGTTGTGAGCCTAACCTTTAACAGCTAAAACAGCTTTCGAGCCCTAAACAGACAATTCTTAATAGTGTAATCTCAAATGGTTAAGACTTACATAAATGTTCAACATTCTCATTCATTAGGGAAATGCAAATAAAAACTATTTTGAGATTCCATCTTACATCTGTAGGAATGGCTAACATCAGTAACACAAGTGACAGCTCATGCTGGCAAGGATGTAGACTATGGGAGAGCTCTATTGCTCATGGAAATACAAACTTTTACAGTCACTGGAAATAAATATGGCAATTTCTCAGAAAATTGAGACTGTATGTATTTCCAGATCCAGATATACCACTTTATGTCCAAGATACCCTCTATTATACCAAGGGACCCTCTATTATACCAAGGGACCAGCTATTCTACCACAAGGATGCTTTTTTAGCTATGCTCATTGTGACTTTATTCATAACAGGCAGAAACTGGAAACAATCAAGATGACGCTCAAAAGAAAAACGAATAAAGAAAATATGGTATATTTACATGAAAGTGTATTATTCAGCTGCAAAAAAATGACACTGGAAAATTTGCATGCAAATGGATGGAACTAGAAAAATCATGTTGACTGAGGTAACCAAGGTGAAGGAAGACAAATATGGTATGTTTTCACTTATAATTAGATATTAGCTGTTAAGTTAATACACTGGCCTGGAGACATTTTATATATAATTTTATTTATTTTATATATATATTATATATATAAAAGGTCTCGAGGAGATGAATGGAACTCCCTGGAAAGGGGAAATTGAAAAGATTTCATGGGCTGTTTGGATGAGTGTAACTATGGGAGTGGAAGTGATCAGATTGAGGGGGATTGGATGGAAGGAGAAAGTGTGGGGAGAAATGGGTGAAATTGGGGGATATTTGGAAGGTATTATAGAAACCTAGTACAGTGGAATCTTCCGGTTATCTATAAGAGTAATGCTAGGGATGAGGGACTAGGGGTCTCAACTGGCCATCTCTTGTAGCCAGCTAAGTCTTCTAGTGTTGTCTCTGGGTTGCATTCAGTTGAAATTTAGTCAATGGGTTCTCCTCAAGCAACAAAGGCTAATACTGGGAAAAAAGACACTGTCAACAAACTAATTGTGGGGTCCTACATGCAACCTTCACTGCTATATTCTAATCTGCTCTGGGAAGGTATTCTATGGGCTCTTACAAGAGAAATGTATATACAAACCTAGTCATAATACCTTTAATCTACAATCTCTGTCCTCTGCAAAATATGCTAGGCAATGGTGGCATAGAACTTGTGCAAGTAGGTAAACAAAGTCCAATTTCAATTAAGACCTACTCCTTGATGAGGATGTCATATTGGACACTTCTTGAGTAACAAGGAATCAGAGACTAGATAGCCTAAAAACCCAGAGTAAAACCAAGCATCAGCAGCATTAATTAATTAATTAATGAGTAAGTAAGTGAATAAATAAGTAATAAATATGTAAATAATTTTAAATGTCATTCTATTATACTCATAAATCAGTGTAACATCAAGTCATCAGAGAGGTTCATTTCTGCAGCAGATGGGAACGGATACAGAGACTCACAGTTAGAGATTATGTGGATAAAGAGTCTAAATTTCAGGTCTCCGTCAAATCACACCCTTGTCTATCAAACACAAGGGCACTCAGTTTGTAAAACACATACTACTACAGCTAAAATAACATTGTCCCTCATACAATGATTTTAGTTGACTTCAGTACAACACTCTTGCCAACAGACAGTTCATGCAAACAAAAACTACATAGAGAAACGTTGAAGCTAACTGACATCATAAACCAAATAAACTTAACAGATACTTACAGAACATTTCACTCAAAGAGAAAAGAAATACCTTCTTAGCAGCTCATTGAACCTTCTCTAAAATTGACCACATATTTGAACACAAAGCAAGTTTCAACAGATATGAGGAAATTCAAATAACACCCTGCTTCCACCCTATCTGACCACCATGGACTAAAACTGTATATCAACAATAGGAAGCTCGCAAACTCATGCAAACTGAACAACTCACCATTAAAGGAAAAGGGGGTTCAAGACATAAATGAGGTGAAAATTTTAAAACTTTCTAGAACTGAATGAAATTGAAAACACAACATACCCAAACTTACGTGAATCAACAAAGGCAGTTCTAAGAAGCAAATTCATAACACTAAGTGCCTACATAAAACAAATATAGACATATCATTTGAGTAACTTAACAGTACACTTGAAATCCCTAGAACAAAAGGAAAAATGACACTCAAGAAGAATAAATGACAAGAAATAATCAAACTCAGGAATAAATCAGTACAATATAAATAAATGAACAAAAACAATACAAAGAGGCACTACAACAGTTGGTTCCTTGAGAAAATAAATAGCATGAAAACTGCTTACCCAAATAAAGTAAAAGGTGGATTGAGAAGATCCAAATTAACAAACTTAGAAATGAAAAGAGGGACAAAACAACAGACACCAAGAAAACCCAGAGAATATTAAGGAAATAATTTAAAAATGTGTGCTCTACCAAATTAAAAAAATAATGTCATAGATATGGATAATTTTCTTGATAAATATTGTTTATCAAAGTTAAATCAAAATAAGATAGGCAATTTAAACAGACTTTCAAACCCTTGTGAATTTTTTTATGAGGGCACAATAACCCCAATACATAAACTACACAAAGACTCAACCAAGGAAGAAAATTACAGATCATTTTTTTCCTTACAAGAATACATGCAAAAATTCTCAATAAAATACTGGCAAACTGAACCTAAGAATCCATCAAAAAGATTATCTACAAGGATCAAGTAAGTTTAATTCCAGAAATGCAGAAATGGTTTAATATATGAAAATATGTAATCTTCCATATAAACAAGCTGAAAGACAAAAATGTTAAGAACATCTCATTAGATGCAGAAAAAAATGTTTGACAAATTCAAACACACATTCATTATAAAAGTCAGGAGAGACTAGGGATACAAGAGACATATGTCAATGTAATAAAGTCAATTTACAACAAGTCTGCAGTCAACATCAACTTTAATAGAGATAAACTCAGAGAATTACCACTAAAATGAATAACAATACAAGGTCGTCTATGCTCCATAGCTATTCACCATAGTACTTGAAATCCTATCTAGAACAATAAGACAATGGAAGCATATCAATGAAATAAAATAAGAAGGGAAGAAGTAAAGCTATCTGTTTGTAGATGATATATATATATTTGAGTGGTCCTAAAATTCTACCAGGAACCACCTCCAGCTGATAAACACATTCAGCAAATGTAGCTGAACACAAAATTAACTTATAGAAATAAAATGACAGAATGAGAAAGAAATCAGGTGAAAATATCTTTCGCAATACCCTCAAAGAAAATAAAAAGATTCTGGGTAACTCCAATCAAGTAAGTCACTGAAGAAAGATGTTGAAGAAGTTCCCAGAAACTGAAAAGATCTCTGTGTCCATAGGTCAGCAGGATTCATGTGGTAAAAATAATCATCCTACCAAAAGCAATCTACAGATTCAAGGCAATTCCCATCAGACTTCCAAGACAATTTTTTACAGACCTTTAAAGGACAATTCTCAGCTTCATGTGGAAACACAGACACACATATTTAAAAAAAACCAGCATAGGTAAAAACCATCCTGAATAGTAAAATATCTAATGGCGGTATTACCATACCCAAACTTAAATTGAACTCCAAAGCTATGGTAAGGCAAACAACATTGTATTGGAATAAAAACAGACAAATTGTTCAACGGAATTGAAGATCCAGACATAATTCACACACCTAGTGACACCTGGATTTTTATAAAGAATACAGAAATAAATACCAGGAAATAGATAACATCTTCAACAATGCTGGTAGCAGAACTGGGCGGCTATATGTAGAAGAATGCAAATAGTTACATATTACCCTGTATAAAACTCAATTCTAAATAGGTCAAAGACCTTAACATTATGCCAGATACACTGAATCTAACAGAAAAATCAGGAATAGTCTTGAACACATGGCCACATAAAAAAGCTTAGTAAACAGAACATTGATAGCACAGATACTAAGAAAAATTGACAGCTGGGACCTCATGAAACTGAGAAGCAAACAGCACCATTTGTACAAACAGACTACGAAATTGGAAAGATTTTTACCAAGTACACATCTGATGGAGGGCAATATCTGAAATATATAAAGAACTCAAAAAGTGGAACATCAAGAAAACAAGATATTTTGGAAGCCATTCCCTATGGTGGGAAACCTTCCCCTTGATACAGGGAGAGGGTCTTGTTCCTGACTCAACTTGGTATACCAGACTTTGTTGACTCCCCAAGGGAGGCCTTACTTACCTCCTCTGAGGAGTAGATGAGGTTGGAATGGAGTAAGGTGGGAGTGAGAGTAGAGGAGAGAGGGGAACTGGGGCTAGAATGTAAATTTTTTTTAAAAAAATTTAAATGAAAAAAGCTATGGGGAAAAAAGAGAAAATAACCCAATAAAAATGTTTTATAAAACTAGAGTATTCTCAAAAGAGGTAATACAAATAGCTGAGGAACCCTTAAAGTAATGTTCAGCAGTCTTAGTCCACAGAGAAATGCAAATCAAAATTACTTTGATATTTCATCTTATACCAGTCAGAATGGATAAGATCAAGAAAACAAAGGCTAGACCATGCTGGTGAAAATATGAAGCAAGGATAACACTCATCCATAGCTGCTGGCAGTGAAAATTTATATGACTATGGAAATCAGTATGGTAGCTTCTCTGGAGTTTGGGAATAGATATATGTCAAGGTCCAACTCTACCACTATTGGGCATATACCTAAAGGACTTTCCATCATACTATAGAGACACGTGTTCCACCATGTTCATTTCTTGTCTATTTATAATACCCAGAAATTTGAAACAGCCTAGATTTCTCTCAGTGTATGAAGAGATAAATTGTGCTACATTTACTTAATGGAATATTATAGAATTAAAAAAAGAGATCATGGCATTTTTAGGTAAATGGTCAGAACTAGAAGAAAATCCTGAATGAAATAAGCCAGACACGGAAAGACAAATGTGGTATGTTTTCACATATGTGTACATTAGCAGTTAAGTCATTGATAAGCAAGGTACAATACTTATAACCACATAGATTAGGTATAGAGAAAGGGACTAAGAGCAAGATATGGTGCAATCTTGGAAGGTAAAATAGACAGTAATGGATGGACAGGTAAGAAAAGGGACCAGTATAGGAGGATTGAACAAAGAGGGGTATGGAAAAAAGTGGTGAAGGAAGAAACATGGAATGGGATAGGTAAACTAAGAACCATTAGAAGTATTGTATGGAAGTCTAATACCATGGAAGTTTCTTAAAATATATTCATATATGGAAGTGATATAAACAGAATTATCAAATAAGAGGAAGTTAGGAACCAAAGTGGACATCTCATATCACCAAAGGAAGTTTAAAATAGTGAGACTGGGTTACATGCAATCAAGATGCTGTTTAAAGGGGCCCCATAGGAACCCCTAAATAACCTAGACTATTGCCAAGGCTATTGGTAGTTCTCGACAAATTGATGATTAGACTCTATTGCTGAAGATAACAAATACAAAATTTATTGGACATGGAAAAATGGAAGTAGCCTCTGTCCAGAAAGTTCACCCGTTCACTACCCAGAAAGTTCACCACTAAGAATGAATATTCAGGGTACTTGAATTTACTTTGCATTCTCCCAAAGATGAAAGGAAAATGCCAACCCAGTTATGAAGCCTTCTATCTATAATGGTGACCTGCATGCAAGATGTGTCTGTGCAATAGTGTTAAAAATCTTGTGCAACTAATCAATTAATGCCTGATTGGATTTAAGGACCCCTCCATGAGATGAAATCCATCCCCGACATTGCTTGGGTGGCCAAGAACCTAAGACTGGATAGAATCGGGATCTAGCAGAAAATATGTTCCCCCAAGGAACACAGAAACAAAATTTCTAAGAAGTTTTGCTATACATAGATCAATACATTGCTCAGTCATCATTAGAGAAGCTGCCTCCTGCAGAAGATGGGAATAGAGATCCAACGTTGGATAAAATGTACAGTGAGAGATCTTGCACTTCCGCTTCTTAATTGGATAGCTTTAACAATACCCTCCCATTATGGCTTAAGGAACCCTGAAGAAGAGGTGGAAAGATTGTATGAGCAAGCATGGGTGGAGGACACCAAGGAAATTAGTCCTATTAAACATAGCAGTATTGATGCACATATGAAATCACAGAGACTGTGGCTTTATACACAAGATCTGTATGGGTCCTCTCAAATGTGGTTCCTGTGCTTAGAGAAGTGGACACACGACTTTATCCATAACCAAGAAGCTATCTACTTTATAAACACACACAAATTAAAAATTGTCTCCAACAGAGTCTCACTAGGGAAACAAACCACATTTAACACCAGGTTTCATGCCCAGCATGTGGTTTATGCATTATGGTATCTGATTTCATGTTTTAAGGGATTACTGTGCTTGCCAATGTGTGTGCCTCTGAGTCCATATGTGTTTCTTGGACTTTTTGTTTGGCTCTTTGTATTTATGTCCATTTACTTGTTCCATCCTATTCAGGTTCACTTGTGTTTTTATCTTATTTTTTTCTTTTATTTAGATGATCATGTGTTTGCTTATGAGAGAGAGCAAGAAAGATTATGGATTTGGATGGGTAGGAAGGTGAACCTGAGAAGATTTGGGGGAGAGCTAATCATAATCACAACATAATGTTTGAAAAAAAATCTATTTTCAATTAAAAATTTGAAAAAATATAACTGAAACTGATAGAAAAACAAACAAAAACCAAAAAATAATTTCCCCTTAACATCCTAGTACTTATGGGCACCTGACAAATCCTGACTATAGCAAGAAGTGCCTTGTTTCTGCCATGGATGCCTGAAGGAAGTTTGAATTGTCAATCCTGTCAGCACATTAATGAAAATTAATGGGCAAATTCTCAAGTAAACACTAAAGTATTTCATATCAATCCATCTCTAGGAAGAAAATTGCAGCTCATGTTACAGCAACTCTTCTTCAAAAAAGAATGTAGCCTTGGAAATACCTTTACCTCTAAAACCTACATCTTAGTTCTATGATCTGGAATATGTCACCTAGGCATAGCATGTTCAGGATTCAGAGATAATGTCAATTGGAATGTAGTCATTTGATTTGTAACTCTGAAATTTGGCATGTTCGTTGAGTTCTTAGAGGTTCTCCAAATAGATTAGAGTTATTGCTGTCCTTCTGTATATGTGTTGCTTTTATTGGTTAATGAATGAAGAAGCTGATTTGGCCTGTGATATGGCAGAATACAGCTAGGCAGTAAAACTATACTTAATGCTGGGAGAAAGTAGGTGAAGTTACTGAGATGCCATGTAGCCACTAGAGGAGACAGATGCCAGAACATTGCCCGGTAAGCCTCAGCCATGTGACAATACACAGATTAATAGAAATGGATTATGTTTAAGTAATTGATCAAGCACTGATTTAATTAATATAGTTTCTGAGTGATTATTTTGGGTCTGGGTAGCTGGAAAACTAACAAGCAGCCTCTGCCTACAAGGTGTGTTGGTGTGAAAGCTCAGACAGTGTCAAGCTCCTGATTAGGCTTCTAGAAAGCTACTTTGTGTTTGTCCCTTTAACTCCCATATACAAAGGAAGTAGCAGCCAAGGCATCAAGCAGCCACTGTAAGATAATGTCAAAAACTTCTGGGTAAGAACAGAAGGCTTCTCTTTTTAATATCATTTCCTCATGTTTCCCTAATGAACATTTGCCTCTCCATTTCCTTGCTTAGTGGTTTAACAGTCTTTGCTGTGGGTTTACATAATTTAGGACACAACCAGTCCATTGTGTTCCCAGAACTGTAGGTGGAAGCTGTGAATATTGGGAGACTCATGGTATACATACTGTTCAAGAGGAATGTGAAGACCTGGAGTTATGGCTGGAAAAATTCAGAAAGGATGGTATGGGGAAATATTTTCTCATGCTTCTGGTGGGTTAGTGGATTTCTTTTTGATCACATTGATCAGATGAATATTACAATCATGGATTCTATATAACATACATCAGGAAGTTTATGCCTCATGCCTGTCTGCCACAGGGAAATATAAACTTATGTGTTCCATCATAGACTATTTGTCTCTATTTCTCTCCCAAAAATCAGGCCATTGACAGCCCTATTTATTAAGATTAAAGCACAAAGATCTTATTGGTAGAAGGGTGGTCAGTGTGGCAAGTCTATGTTAAGGTGCTTGAGGCCCATTTCTCCTCTTACAAACCTTCAGAGTAAGTTAATGGTCATAATTCAGTACTTGCTTCACTGATGTTCCTTGTCAGCTATTCTATACCAGAACAAAGTAGTGTAATACTTCCTACCAGCCCCTGAATATCTATAGAAGTCATAAATTACCTTCTATTCCTAGGTATTTCTCCTAAAGTACTCTCTTAATAAGTCTTCACAACCACCATGTACTGTACATGTAAGCTATTTTCGTTTCCTCCATTTTAAGCCATCTGTCTTAAAGATTTTGTCCAAGATATTTCATGGAAGACCCTCTCTACTTTATCTTTATTCCTCCCTCTCTTTCTTACCCTTTCTCAACCCCACTATGCTGTCTCTGATATGATCATTATTTCCTAGTTGTATAACAGTTTCAAAATTTGATAATGGTACTCCACTCCGGCCCCACATCTGCTTGGTTTAAAAATGATAATTATGAAAGATAATTGGCCTCAGCTTTCTTTTACACTAGGGTAGAGAGATACCTCTTTTGCATTTCCTCTTCTTACTGAGTTGGTGAATTAGGAAGCAAAACTATTGATATTTAGAGCTGGGCTGTTGAAGGTGGTACAAGGCCGAGGATTCCTCTTGGGATTTTATGGTAAAGCGACTGGATATGCTCTGGGATCAGTGCACCTTTGACTCTTTTGCCTTTACAATGTGAATGTTCCTCAGTTTTCTAATGACTCAAAGTCTCGCCAGTTGGATGACTTTCATAGGCCTTAATCATAAAACTGGCATTAATTTGATGTCTCTGTGACGAGAAGCAATTGAGTTTTCTAGTCTATTCTGCAGCCGATGACAGCTGAATTGGGACTTTTAACTTACAAAGCCATCAGGATTTGATTTTAGATTTATTGTTGTGTTTTGATTTTAAGTTTATTTTATGTGTATGAGTGTTTTGTCTGAAGATATGTTCATTGGTCATGAATGTGCAGTACCAAAATAGGGTAGCAGATCCCCTGGAACTGGACTTTGGGTCATTGGGAGCAACTTTGTGGGGGCTAAGAACCAAAGCCTGGTCATCTGCAAGAGCAACAAATACTCTTAACCACTGAGTCACCCTTCTAACATTTGAATTTCATTTTTTTAACATATTATAACTTTTAACATTCGTCTTCCATCCTTGCAGTTTAGTTTGTCTTTGGAATATTTCTTTTTTATTTTTTTGATATTTTATCTAAAATGGCATATATTAGATATTGATTCAGCACTAAAATATGACACATGAAAGGAAAATCTGAATATTTTTAAAATAATTAATTATTCTTTCTCTCTCTCTCACTCTTTCTCTCTCTCTCTGTGTGTATGTGTGTTACAAGTGTGTGCATGTGAAGGCCTAAGGTTCGTGTCCGGAACTGGAGTCTCTCTTTTACTTCATGCATTATGATAATATTTCTCAGTCAAACTCAGAGCTCATAAATATGGTTAGTTCTGCTGATTCCTGTGCTCTAGAAGTCACCATCTCTCCATTTCTGATACTAAAATTAGAGGTAGGTTACCATGCCCACCAGAATTTATGTATATATAACTGGGCAGACAAAACTCTAGTCCTTATCCTTGCTTGGGAAGTTCTTTAACTGCTGGGCCATTCTCTAAGCACCTTAATATATATTTAACGTCAAAATATATTGAGCATCAAAATGAACTTAAAATTAGTAAAACTTTTTAGGAATGTCTTCTATGAAGGATGTTTGAAGATTTTATCAGCCTGGGTTGATAGCAGATTCTGTAACGTCCTTATTGTGCAACCATGAAGCCTGAGTTCATTTCATAGAACCCATGTTAAAATGCTGGGCGTGGTGTCATATGCTTATAACAGGCAGGTACATGCAGGTTCTTGAGCTTGCTGGCCATCTGCCCTAGACAAATCAGTGTGAATTAGGACAGTGAGAGAAACCATCACAAAACAAATGTGAACAAAATCTGAGGAATAACATCCAAATTTGTCCTCTTACCCTGAAGATGCAAGTGCACACATGTGAAACCACATCCATATGACATGCACACACATGTATTAACATACCAAAATAATTCTTAAAGAGCACTTTATTCACATGTTTTTACAAAGTTCTGCAGAGTTCTGGAGAAATAACTCAAAAGAAATTTAAAATATTTTGTCATGAACTCAGGCTGTTTTCTTGCAAGTGTATCTATTTGAATTACTCTTTGCATTGCTCCATGTTTATTCCTGATGATCTTTGCAATAACTGTCCTTTCTCAGGACTGGGTAACACTACCTCTCTATCACATCTATCCATATCTTGAAAAAGACCCATTTCTTCCCAGGATACACTCCCTGCTCATACTCAGTCGTTATACCACTCTTGACAGCTACGTCCTCCCCAAGGCAAACTGCAAGTCAGGAAAACAATGCTAGCCTGCATGCCAGGCTATTAGAACGTTTCAGTGCTCAGCCTTTGCCTCCTGGCACTTGTTCTTCTTTAACTCCTGAAAGTTACGCATTTAGCTTAACATATGAACATGTAGCTAGTTTCTTTCTTCAGTTACTGGCTTGGGATGGTTGCAATAGCTGCTTGTAACCAGTAGTAAAAGGTTCTTGTACTGAAGTCAAATTCACCTCAGTGGAAATCACAAAGGGATACTCGCTTAGTGAATTTGTACACTGAAGAGAAATGGTTCATGGCATCTGAACCTGATACATGCTGGTGAAATGCCACTAGAGAATAATTTTAACCCTTTTGAACTTAAAATGTAGGAAAGAACAAAGCTTGACAGAGGTTTATTTTTCATCTTTTGGTCATCTGCATGATCTTTTAATTAGTTTTGAGAGAGGATTTCTCTGTGAAACAGTCTTGGATATCCTAGAACTCATTCTGTAGACCAGGCTGACTTAGAACTTACAGAGCTCCTCTGCCTCCCAAGTTCTGGGATTAAGGGCATGTGTCACCACTGCCTGTCATTTTTATTGCTATTATGTTGATAAATTATGGCATGAGTTAATTTTCCATCTTGTGCTTGATATTTTCTCAAATAGTTTGATTGAATACCAGTGCTAGAAAATAATATGAAATGCTGTGTTGAAATTATATATTAAATATTGAAAATATATATTAAAGTTGGGAATTATTTATTTAACACTGAAAGTTCAATTTGAAGAATTTATAAACCTTATAGAGCTCTAAATTACATTTCCCCTAGTAAGCACTTGTTAATTATGAGCACTATACTGATGTGAAACAAAAACATCTGCTCTGTTTACCTTAACACTTCCTAAATGATCACATAATGACTGGAAGAATAATGGCTAAACTACATAGGTTAGAACTAAATGTCAGGTTGTATGTTTGTAACTATTAAAGTTATAAAGGCAGTAGTACAAAATCAATATTATTCTAAAGCAATATTCACTAGGCCAGGCTAATAGCAAATATGTTGATGTAGGCTACTAGGAACACCTTGTGGATACAAAAAAAATGTGTTAAGACTCACAAAAATTGAAAATTCATACCATCAGCCAGGCCTGATGATATTATCTAGTATGATAGAATAGCTATCATTCTAGCACTTGGAAATGTGAAGCAGGATAATCAGGAGTTTGAAGCAGGCATGAACTACATAAGATTTTGTCTCAAAAATTAGTTGTAAACCTTATAAAGAAAAAGTGATGCTACCTTTCAACACTATTCCTCCCCCAAATTGCGCTCTCCACACCTACTTTTGTAAGACTACTATCTTTATTGAATAATGCAAGTGAGAGAATCAGAATTGTACCTTAGTAAACAAAGTATATACTAGAAATGCTAGAACAAAAGCAAAATAAAATAAAATCTGTTGTGCCTAGAGCAAGCCCCCCCCCCAGAGGGAGAACACCAGAAAGCAGAGTGGACTGGACTGCAAATTGCAAGGTTAACTCTTTTATTTCAAGTACAGGCGAGTACAGGCAATTACTGGCTGGCCAGGAACTTCTTCTTCACTACCCCAAAACAACAAGGTAGAGAGAGAGAGAAGTTAAAAATTCCTTTGTGGGGTTAGTTTTTAAAAGGTGCAACTACAAAAAGGCTTTTTGATGTGGCTTTTGGGCAGGAGTGCAAGGTCTTTTGCTCCCTCCCATACTGCTAAGTCAGCTCTCTCATTGTTTTCTTTATCACCAGGTGGCTGGTTGGGCTAAGTGTCCTTGTGCTCTGAATCCCCCAGGTTGGGGGGGGGTGCTGCTAGTCTGTGTTTCTTATTTTAAAACATTCTGCTAGGAAATTCTTGTCCCTTTGAGAATAAGGGGTGAGGGTCTCTCAAAATCTAGACATATAAATTCTGTGTGGTGCTAGGCATGAACTTACAATATTTTAGAAAGATCATATACAGATATACAGAAAACTGAGATACCCTAAGGTTCAGTCAACATCTTCACTAGGCCACACCCTCCCAATCTTTTCCCTAAAGGCAATGATCTTGGGTTAAACACCTGTGGTGGAAATGAAATAAAGCTCAACTGGACTGAGAGCATATAGCTTTGGTAAGGCACAAAACAGAACAGTGCTAATCAACTTTGAGACCTCCAAGTGGAGATTTTCTAGAGTTTGGTATGCATGCATTATACTAACCATTCAGTGGATTAAAGCTAACCCTGTGAAAATAACAAGATTTGGGCAATTACCTCAATTAAAATATGGTAAATACTGGAGGATATAGATTTTAGATGTCAGACAAAAGTTATAGCTGTATCAGTAGCACTTTTGGTAGTGACAGATCATTCAAAAATAAAATTAATGAAAGAAAACAATCGAACAATCTTGACACAATAAAAATTTACCAAGCCTAAAAGTTCACTGGAAGAAAGATGAAAATGTAATATGTTCTTGGGCTGAAATTTTTAAGGAAGTTTTCAAAAGGATGTGTGTAGAATATTTTTTAAAAAATCATAGTATTTTCAAGTACCTCAATAATAGGACCATAATCTGAGAAAACAATGCCATTAATGCAATCTGATGGTTTTAGCATTTGCTTGCCTCTGGAGTATTACTAGTATGCTGTATTTGATGTGCATGTACCGTAAAAGCACAATACACTGATCACAATTTTCATTCTCTTCTATGTTATAAGACATAACATGTATGAACAAAGCACTTTCCCATTATGAAAGTAAATTAGAAGTAATGAAAGAAGTAAAAAGAGTAAATTTGATTGTGTTTTTGTGAAGCAAAGGAAACCTGTGTTATGTATGGACTATCTTAAAACAATAGGTGTAAAATTACCAGGATCTAGTCCTGGATGAAAATTTTAACTAAGTTGCTACATGTTACAAGAATTAAAGCCTAAGCACATCATTTTCACTGCAAAGTTATGTAGTATCTAAGCAGTGATGTACTGAAAGCAAAGATGTCAGAATTTTGCCAGTCATTCAAAAGCTACTGTAGTTTTATAATAAAAGCTATCAGCAGTCTCAGATAATCAGGTTGGGACAATTTCCATTTATTTGTTTTAACCCTGTGGTTATGGTCTCCAAGGATGAGGTTTAGGAGACACTTGATGTTTCATTTTGGGAAGATCTTCAGAATTGTCCACATGTGGAGGATGGGAAGTGGATTTTGCATTATGAAGAGCATTTCTTTTCTGAAAACTCCTAGATGTTTTTGCAGCTATGTGGCCAGTACCACCACTCTTAACATGCTCCAGTGGAGGTTCATACTTTCCAAGAGACAGGAAATGTTTCTCCAGAGTCAAGATATAGTCAATTGCGTCTTGTACATTACAAGATGATCCACTCACAATGATGCTGGAATTTGTACAGGTTACTTTTGAAGGTACACGGATATCTACTTGGAATTGTTCCATGATTTTATGGATGGATTTTCCACCAAATCCAATAATATTGGCACAAACGTGATGGTTCAGTGGGATTTCCTTGGACACCGTTTTTTCAATTTTACGCAGCATTTTCGTTATTGCATCTCGAACTCCTAGGATGTTGTCTTTAGAACCTGAAATGGTAATTTGATCTTGTATTGGATTGCTTCCTTTCTTTGTAAAATGAACAGTAACATCATATTCTGTGCAAATCTGGGAAATAAATACACCTTTATTACCAAAGATTTTGGAATGATATTTGGGATCTAAACTGAATGTTTGCCTAAAATTTCGTAATGTCTGGTCATCTATTTCCATTTGTAGAGCTTTTACTTGTTTTTGCAACTTCATCTTGGCTTGTTCTACATTTGCTTCAAGGCCCATAATGGATATGATATGAAAATTTCCTCCAGGTTGTGATACATGAATATGAACTTCAAATTCCTTTATTAGCTTGCGTAACCCACTTCCTTTGTGCCCAACTATGTATGGATGTAGGTGAAAAGGTACTTGGACTTCAGCAGTGACAGGAACAAGAGACTCCGGAGCTTGGGTGGCTGTTTTGCAGTTTTCTGCTTTTCCTGAGATAGACATAGTGTCACTTTTTTTTTGAGAAGTTGAAGGAGGCCCTTTAATGTTCTTTTCCCGCTTTTCTTTTCCAGTATCCTGACATGTATTTGTAGTGGGTTTTTCTGAGTCTGGAAAATTGATTTGAACTTTACAATCTCTTGCAATTTGCTGCATTCTAGAGCATATAGGTCCCATGATAAAAGGATGGAATTTTGGGGGAACAACACACCGTGTTGTGACTTGGGAACACAAAGGCTTAAATATCTCTTGAATATGTTTCTTTGCTGCTTCAACACAAGCCTTTGCTCCTTTTATTGTGACTTTTGTACTCTCTTTTCCTGCATATGAAAAGGTAATAAACACACCACCATATTCCTTAATTATTTTCCGTAAAAGCTGTCCCCTTTGCATGACAAAGTAGTTGTGGAATTTGGGATTTATTAGTATGCTATCTTCCACCACATTCTCCAGATCTTTCAGTAAATCCTCTACCTCTCTTTGCACATCTTTAACAGCCTCTTCTGTCCCTATGATGGTTACTGATTCTTTATCCTTGTTCTTAAATGTAGGGAAAATAATACGTGCCCCTGTCTTCGCACAGATTTTATGAAGATCGCCACCATTTTCACTCATAAGAAACTGATGATACTTTGATTTTACAGGGACAGCCACAGAGTAACTCTTGGCTTGCTCTTCTGCAAGTTGCAGAAGTTTTTTCTTAGCCTTTTCAACATTTTCTGCAGGGCCTCTAATAATGACTTTTTGGAGGCCCAATTTGGTACTTGGAAAATGAATATGGACTTTGCCACATTCTTCCATGATTGAACTAATCAAAGACACTTTAGAATCAGTCAGGGATTTGTGTAGACTAGGAGGAATAGAAATTTCTACTTCAGAAACTTTGGCTGCATTTTTATGCATAGAGAGAATCCAGTTTTGAGTTACTTCACAGTTTTCTGGCTTTCTGACAGTGATGTTATTCTCTGAGTTGCAACTTGATGATGGAAAGTTAACCCTTTCTCTTAAATCTAGTTTGGCAGCATGGTTTTCCCTTTGGAAAGACCTATTGGGATATACAATGTATTGTCTTTTAGAAGTCATTGTTGATTTTCAAGTACTTGCAATTCATATGTGTTGCAGTTCATTCAGTAGCAGCTCCAAGACTTAACAACCGCTTGTAGATATCTTTTATCATATTACTATATGAAAAGAATAAATATTTTAAGACACAATTTATTCAAAAGTAATCAATAGGATAAAGACAATAAAATAATTATTATATTCATTCATTTAATGAGTACATTAGAATTTCACCTATTTATCTGTCTTTATATGAGCACAAAGTAAACTCAAATTTTTAGGACTGTATGGATACATTCACAATATTTTCAAAAAATGTTCCTCATTTAAGAATTCTTATGACTTTCATAAACAAACCTCATTGTTTCAAACAGATTAATTGTTTTTTCACTTGTACAAGCTATTATTTACAAATTATTATTGCAAAAATACAGTTATCTAAGTCTCTGAAAATACTGCATTTACCAATGTTTGCTATTTTCAGTAACAATTTTTAAAATTAATAACTTAGAATTGAAAATAACTGTCTGGGTCTTCAAATAAATAAAACATGGAAAAATTATGGGAGCTAATTGGGAAAGGGGATATTGGAAAAAAAGGAGGAGATAAGAGTGTAACAAAGAAAAATATAATAACATTTACATTCATGAATAATTGCAATGAAACCCATCATGTATAATTAATATGTACTGATAAAAATAGAAAAAAATTAACACCTTCCATGTGTTCAATTTATGTGATTTTAACAAATTTAGAGTTAATAAGAAATATCTTAATTCTTCTGCAGACGGTTTCCATCACCTACATGAGTCTCCCATGCTCATATACAGGAAAATCACATTTCTCCCACCATATACAACTAAATTATAAATATATCTTGCCTAATATGGCAGTTTTATAATAGTAAAATTATATGGTCTGCACAGTGGATAAGCCTCACTTACTTGTTTGTGTCCTGTTTTAAATCTTCATTTTTTGAGATATAATGATTTATTCCTCTTTTAATTCTGAAAAATACCCCATTTCTGTTTATAGCAATCTTAAAGATTGTTCTGACTCATATTATTCCCTGTGTCCACCTCTCTAGTGGAATTCAACATATTAAGTTATTAATGCTTGCTTCTTTGGACTCTTTCCTTCAATAGTATTCTTTTCCTATATAATATAATTTAGACTCATAACTTGGAATATGACTGAAATAACCACTAATCACTCCTCAAATGTTCAATGCTATTTCCTAGCTTCCATAAGTGACCACAGAATCATGAAATGAATACCTCAGGATCCTTTGAAACTTATTCCATCCTTTCAATTATTAATATCCAGATTTTATTGTTTTAACTGTATTTGATTTTATTTATTTGCTTTTTCAAGGCAAACTTTCTCTCCGTAATAGCTCTGGTTACTCTTGAACTCACTTTTTAGAGTAGGCTGCTCTCAACTTCACAGAGGTCCATATGCTTTTTGCCTCCCAAGTGCTGAAATTAATGGCATGTACTATCACAGTCCAGTTTGAAATGTATTGGAATTTTATAAATGCAAAATTATTTTTCTAAAGCTGACCAAGTACTTATTAACGTTTTTTAATTTCATTCATTCATTTCCATCACATTAATAACAAGTACTGACCGAAATGCTGTACCTTCTCTCTCAACTTTCTTCTAATTCACTATGCTGTTGTTAAGCTAGTTCATCTCTTGCTTGGTCTTTGTCTCATGTATTTGACTTTTGTAGTCCAAACAGACATACACTACTCTATCAGCTTTCTTTTTCTATTTGACATCTTTTTTTAACTTATAAGGTAGCATCTATACTTTCTCTTTCATGTTTCTTAATAGAAACATGTTTTTATATGCATGTATCTAAGGAAATATCTTAATTATTCTCATTATATAGCTATTTTAGCTGAAACAAATTTTAAAATACTATTCTTAACTCTTATATATTTTTATCACTTATTAAACATAACTTATAGTTTATGTACTTATACTTACTAGCTTAAGTATAATAAGTAGCAAAATAAAAAAAGCATACTACTGATCACTTACTAAAGTGCTGATACATCAACTATATCAGAAATGGATATAGGTATAAATTACTATACCTATAGATAATTTCATACATGACCAGTGTATTTACCCCATTTCCCCACTTCTCCCTACTCCAACTATTCTCATGCCTTTCACTTCCTCTAAAATTTATGACCTCTTCTTTAGTTCTTGTTGTTTAAGCACATACATACACACAAACACACACACACACATAGTTCATTTAGTATTGCTCATATTGTATTATGCATTTAGGGCTGCACTACAGCATATAGTTGAAAGCCAATTTTTCTAGTGAATTTTTTTATTTTTCAAATTATATTCAAATCTTTACTGAAACATTACCTAACAGAAATCATCACTGGACGGGCTAACTGTTTGATCTTTTGCTTATTTCTCTACCACCTATATTATTATTTTCTAGTAACAATTTTACTCTATCAGTGATTCCCACTCTTAACTTCTCCGGCCAGACAACTTTATGTCAAACCTGTTGTCTGTTCTTTTTGTAATTGCATTGCCTAGTAGGATTTGTGTCATGATCTAAGTGCTAAAACTTCCTACTTTTTTTTTCCTGGATAACACTAAAATGATAATAATAAGATCAAAAGAGAAAGCTTATATGATAATATATTGAGTATAATGGCACTGAAAATCAATAAGAATATGTAGAGTCAGAAAATAAATGCTAGATTTGAAAGAGATAAATGTACATATTGAATTAATGAAAAACAAATCACATTTTTAATTTTGAGAAAATTATAAGTATAACACTTTTGTATTTATTAGATTATCAAATAATAAATGTTTGAGTATTGACCAGCACAATTCTTAATCTCAGTTACTATGGACTTAAATTGATACTAGTTGACACTAATTTGAGTACTTTATTGAACAGTGCACCAATTCTTTTTAGCAATGGACTGGAATAAGTGAAAAAGGGATTTAACTGATGAAAATGTCAAGTGACAGAATCAGACTTTAAAGCACTTGACAAATATATAAAAAAAATTGTAAACATTTTACCTGTGGTTTTAAAAAGACTATTTGTAATGCAAGTGATAAAATGCAAAGCCTTGTACATACTAGGAAGCAATAGTCCTAGACCTTAGTAATAAATATCAGTATACCATAACCTTAGACCTTAGTGCTAAATTTCTAAGAACATAAATACTTGTCTAACTGTATCAAGAAAGATTTATCTAGATGCTCATACAAAAAGAAATCTTAAAATAAAAAATGCTGTAAAATGATATATTCACCTTTTCACTAAATGTGTGATAAAACAAGATAATTTGTCAGGTCAATATAAGGAGGTATCAATAACCAAAATATTGAGTGAAGGGGTTTATAATTTTATAGTATGATATCTCTACTTACAGTTAAAATAGCATTTAAAACTTAGGCAAGGTTACACATTGTCAATATTTCATTTGTACATTTAAACACAGATGTAGTAAAACTATATTTGTAGAAGGAGACATTAAATGAATATGTTTGGGATAAGGAAAGTATGTGATTTGCTCAATACATTATTGTGCAAAGATATTGTTAAATTTTTTTCTGATAAAACTTTAAAGAAGAAAATACAAACTGATAAAATAACTGTGGATCATGTGTTTTAGTGTGCATAACTATACAGACATACATGTGCATGTGCAGGAACACACCTACATGTGCATGTGCAGGAACCCACCTACATGTGCAAGATAATAATAATCAAAATATTAAATAAAAGGGCATATAATGTTATAGCAGAATATCATATCTACTTATAATTGATATCATTTTTAAGTATTAAACTGTGTTAAACATTGCTAGTATTTGGTGTTTTGTTGTACACAAGTATGCATAAATATATATAAACATAAATATACATATAATAACAAGACTTACTCAGTTATAGATGCTATTTCTTACAAATTTTTACCTGCATCAAGTTTCCTTTGTAAACGTTTTTTGAGAATCTGTAGGCAAGAAGAGAGCCTTAGGTAAACTTCATGTCACACAGACTAGCAGAAACTTATCCTTAATTGCAAATTCACTCTTTTCTGTTATTGAAAATAGTTTTCTTTCATAAAAAGTATCCTGATTATAGTTTCACCTCCCTCTCTTCCTCTTAATTTCCCCCTCACCTTCTTTCCAATAAGAGCATTTTATCATGTGGATTTCATCTGTTATTTTAATTTTCTATTATAATTTAGTTACTTAAAAGTTATGTGACAAGATATTTTGCCAATATGTGTGACTATGTACTGTGTGTGCAGTCCCCATAGAGGTCATAAGAATATATTGGACAACTGATCTGGAATCACAGATGGTTTTCAGCCTCCATGTGTGCTGAACCCAAGTTCTCTGCAAGAGGAACAAGTGCTCTTAGAGCCATCTCTCCAGCCTAAATTATTATACTTCATTGAAGTGTTTCCAGATACTAATAGAAATGAGAATCCTTTCTTTTTGTCTCATGTAAATGTATGATCCTATGTTTTCCACAAAATTTCTGTGTAGAAAATTTTACATACTAAAACTATCTTTAGGAAAACTATTTATCTGGATTACAAATTAGAACCTTCATATGTTAAAGTGCAGTGAATAATATTGTTTAAAAAATGAGTATCTTTTTTGAATCTTTTAGGTCATATATACAAAATATGTTTTACAGTTTTCTTCACACAACTTTTTGGAACATTTTCTAGCTGATATGCAGCTCAATGATATTTCATTTATGCAGCAGTCATTATTTTCAAGGTTTGATCCCAAACAACACTAAAAAAATTACATTACCAAACCTCCCTGTTCATGAGAGGCCAGGCCATCACCCAGATCTCCAGGTAAGACTCACACTCCTGGATCACAAACACTACTCAAGAACCTACCCAGCCAAATGCTAATAATCCCTCTTCACCTCATCACATTATCCCACCTAGGTATACCTCAAATAGAAGCCCCATGCTCCACCAGAGGCTACATCAGCCACCAGATCCACAGAGGACACACTGGCACCCTGAAACCAAGAGGACCAAGTAAACAAGAGGCCAACTTCGATGTCATAACTGCAGGCCATAACTTTGGCAAAAGCTTACTGCTCATTAAGAGGCCACACCAGCCATCATATTTTCAGTTCCCACCTTATGCAGACATAACTCTATTCAGTAACAGGTTACTCAGGCAAGAAAACCAAAGAGGAAACAGAAACCAAGGAAATAAAACACCAATCCAACAAAGACAAATAGGCATCCAAACCTATAGTCATCCCAAACCCAGATGCTTAAGTGCCAGTGTAAGAACAAAATAAACAACAGCCAGGGAAATATATCACCATCCAAACCCATCAACTCAAATGCAGCAATTCCTGACTGTTCCAGCATAACTGAAGCAAAAGTAAATGACATTAAAACCAACTTTATAAAGCTGAGAGAGGGTTCCTTAAGAGGAAATGCATAAATCCCTAAATAAATTGAGGAAAAGACAAAAAAGGAGAAATTAATTAATCCATTAAAGAAAGCCAAGAAAAAGACAACCAGTTGAAGGAAATGAATAAAACTGTTCACGAAATTAAAATAAAAATAAAAGCAATAAAGAAAACACAAACTGATGGAATTCTGGGAATGGACAATCTAGGTACGTGAACAGGAACTACAGAGGCAAGTATCAACAACAGAATACAAGAGATAGAAGAGATAATCTCAGGCATTGAATATACAATAGAAAAATAGATACATCTGTCAAAAAATGTGAAATCAAAAAAATGCCTCTGACACAAAACATCTAGGAAATCTGGGACACCATGAAAATACCAAACCTAAGAAAAATAGGAATAGTAGAAGAAGAATCTCAGCTCAAAGGCCCAGAAATTTATTTTAAGAAACCCGTTGGAAAAAACTCTGACCTAAAGGACAGGCTTTTAAAGATATAAAAAAACTTGCAGAACATCAAAGTGAATGGACAAGAAAAGAAAGTCCCCTCGCCACATAATAATCAAAACATACAGAACAAAGAAAATATTAAAAGCTGCAAAGGAAAATGCCAAGTAACATATAAAGGAAGACATTTTAAAAGTATATAACCAACATCTCAATGGAAATTTTAAACACCTGAAGAGGGTGGACAGATGTTCTGAAGAATCTAAGAGAACATACATGCCAGCCCATTGTCCTATACCCAACAAAACTTAGTTAATATAGAAGTAGAAAACAAGATAGTCCATGAAAAATCAAATTTAAAACAATATACATAAATTTATCCCTACAGAGTGTACTTAAAGGAAAACTCAAACTCAAGGAGGTTAACTACATCCACAAAAATACAGACAATAAATAATCTCACACCAATAAAACCCTAAAAAGGAAAACACACACACACACTTCCACCATCATCACCAAAAACATAGTAACAGGAAGCAGCAATCATTGGCCATTAATGTCTCTCAGTATCAATGGACTCAATTCCCCAATAAAAATACACAAATTAACAGAATGGATGTGAAAACAGGATCCATCCTTCTGCTCCATATGAAAAATACAAATCAACATCAAAGATAAATATTACTTCAGAGGAAAAGTTTGGGAAAAGATTTTTCCGAGGAAATGGACCTAAGAAAAAAGCAGGAGTATCCATTATCATACCAAACAAAATATATATCAAACCAAAGGTAATCCAAAGAGATGGAGAAGAAAAGTTCATGCTCATCAAAGGAAAAATCAAACAAGATAATTTTTCAATTCTTAGCATCTATGCTCAAAATACAAAGTCACCCATGTTTTTAAAGGAAACACTGCTGAAACTTAAATCACACTTGACCCTCACACATTGATAGTCAAAGACTTCAACATCCCACTTAACCAAAGGACAGATCATCTAGACAAAAACACAACTGAGATATACTGGAGCTAACAGATGTTTTGAAACAAATGGGCCTAACAGACACCTACAGAACATTTCACTCAAACACAAAAGAATGTAATTTCTTCTCGGCACCGCATGGAGTAGTGTCCAAATGTGACCACATACTCAGTGACAAAGCAAATCTCAACAGAGAAATTTTTTAAAAAAAAAAAACCTGCATCCTATCAGACCACCATGGATTAAAGCTGGATTTCCACAACAGAAACAGCAGAAAGACTACAAACTAATGAAACCTGAACAACTCTGTTCTGAATGACTACTGTGCAAAGACAGAAATAAAGAAAGAAATTAAAGACTTCCTAGAATTTAATGAACATTAATGCACAACATTCCCAAACTTATGGGACATAATGGAAGCAATACCAAGAAGAAAGTTTTCATAGCACTAAGGACCTGCATAAAGTAATTGGAGAGATCACATACTAGCAACTTAATAGCACACCTTAAAGCTCTAGAGAAAAAAGATGAAAACATGGCTAAGAGTATTAGATGGCAGGAAATAATCAAAGTGTGGTTTGGAATAAAAAAATATACAGAGAGAGAGAATAATACAAAGAATCAATAAAACAAAGAGATGGATTCTTAAGAAAGTAAGCAAGAAAGACAACCCTTATCCAAAGTAAATAAAAGACATATAGATAAAATTCAAATTAACAAATTCAGAAAAGAAAAAGGACACATAGAAACAGACACCAAAGAAATACATAGAATCATTGGGTCATAGTTCAAAAACCTGTACTCCACACATTTGGAAAATCCAAATATTGATAGATCCCACTTACAAAAGTTAAATCAAGAGCAGATAAGCAATCTAAATGACCTATAATTCCTGAGGAAATAGAAGCAGTCATTAAAATTCCCCCAAACAAACAAACAAACAAAACCGGGTCTAGTCAATATCATGCAAAAATACACAATAAATTACTTGCAAATCGAATTCAAAAACACATCAAAAAGATCATACACCATGATCAAGTAGGCTTCATCTAAGAGATGTAGGGAAGTTTCAACATATGGAAATTAATCAATGTAATCCACCATATAAACAAACTGAAAAATGAAACTACATGATCATCTCCTTAGATTCTGAAAGAAGCCTTTGACAAAATCCCATATCCCCTTCATGATAAAAGCCTTATCAGGATTGGGGATATAACAGAAATATCTAAACATAATAACGACAATATATACTAAAACTATAATCAACATCAAATTAAATGAGAGAAATGCAAAACAATTCCTCTAAACACAGAAGACAAGGTTGTCCACTCTCTCCATATCTATTCTATATAGTACTTATAGTTCTAGCTAAAGCAATAAGTCAACTAAAGAACATCAAGGGAATATAAACTGGAACGGAAGAAGTCAATGTATCTCTATTCATAGATGATAGGATAGTATATATAAGCAACCCCCCAAAAGAATCTACCAGTGAACTCTTCCAGCTGATAGACACTTTCAGCAATATGGCTGCATATAAGATAAACTCAGAAAAAATCAGTAGCCTTTCTGTATACAAATGACAAAAGGGCTGAGAGAGAAATTAGAGAAATAAATCAGCAGCCCTCCTATATGCAAATGACAAAAGGGCTGAGAAGAAATCAGGGAAATAGCACGCTTCACCATAACCACAAATAATACAAAATATCTTGTGGTAACCCTAACCAAGCAAGTGAAAGACTTGTATGGCAAGAATTTCAAGTCTTTGATGAAACAAATAGGAGAATGTGGGCAGGTACAAGAGACAGTCACCTATATTCCCATCATTAAGACTTCAAGAAACCCAAAGTTAAACAACCACATCATGTATGCAGAGGATCTATTGCAGATGCATGCAGGCTCCCTGAATTCTTCTTCAGTCTCTCTGAGCCCCTACAACCCCCCTACTTACTTGATTTTCTAAACTGTGTTCTCCTGACATCCTCAACCCACCTGTCTCCTACAGTCATTTTTTCCACTTTTCTGTGTTGTTCCCTGAGCTCTGCTATGGGTCTCTATATCTGCTCATAGATCAGTAGGATTCCCATAATAAAAATGCCAATCATACCACATGTAATCTACAAATTCAAGTCAATTCTCATCAATATCTCAACACAATGATTTACAGATGTAGAAAGAGAAATATTCAACTTCATTTGGAAAAAACAAAACAAAAATGACTACAGAATATATAAAACAACCCTGTATAATAAAAAAATCCTGGAGATATCACAATCCCTGATCTTTAGTTGTACTAAAAAGCTATAGTAATACATACCACATGGTATTGACATACAAAAGAGAGTGAGTGATCAATGGAATAGAATAAAAAACAACCCAGACTTAAGTCCACACACCTATGTATAACTGATTTTTGAAAAAAAAAACTGGAAATATATAATGGAAAAAAGAAGCCAACATCAACAAATGATATTGATTTAACTCAATGTCATCGGGTAGAATGCAAACAGATCCATAACTATCACCCTACACAAAACTCAAATACAAGTGGATCAAAAACCTGAACATAAAACCAGATATTCTGAACCTGATTGAAGAAAAAGTAGGAAATCACTTCAAAGGAATTGGCAAAGTAGACAACTCCCTGGACAGAACAACATTAGCACAGGCACAAAGTTCGACCCTTAATAAGTGGGGACCTCATGAAACTGAAAAGCTTCTGAAAGGCTAGGGACACTGTCAATAGGACAAAATTGCAGTCTAGACAATAAGTATATTTTCACCATCCTCACATCTGACAGTGTTAATATCCAAAATATATAGATAACTCAAAAAACTAGACATCAAAAATTCTCAAATGATCCAATTAATAAGTACAGTACAGATCTAAACAGAGAATTCTCAATGAAAAATTCCTCAAATGGCCAAGAAACATGTGAGGAAATTATCAATGTCTTTAGCCATCAGAGAAATGCAAATCAAACCTTCTTTGAATTCGATCTTATATGTGCCAGATTGCTAAGATAAAAACCACAAGTAACAGCTCATGCCAGCAATAATGTGGAAAAGAGAGAACATTCTTCTATTGCTGGTGGGAGTGAAAACTTGTACAAACACTTTGGAAATCAATATGGTAATTTCTCAGAAAATTAGGAATCAATCTACCCCAAGACCCAGCAATACTACTCCTGGCCATATAGCCAAAGTACACTATATCCTACCACAAGGACACTTGCTGTACTATATTCATGGCAGCTTTATTCATAATATCCTGAAAATTCAAATAATCTTTATGTCCTTCAACTGAAAAATAGGCAAAGAAAATGTGATGCATTTACACTATGGAATATTACTCAGCTGTTAAAATAAATGACACCATGAATTTTTCAGGCAAATATGTGAAATTAAAAAAATATCATCCTGAGTGAAGTAATCCAGACCCAGAAATATAATCATTAGGTATGTACTCACTCATAAGTGGATATTAGCTGTAAAGTAAAGGACAAGCTGGCTAAAATCCACAGACCCAAAGAAACTGACAAAAGCATCTCTGGGGGGTGAGGTGTATGAATCTTTCTATGAAGGGGAACTGGAATAGACATCTCAAGTGATAATATGGGATTTCCCTCTGTATGCTATGATTACCATTAATGAATAAAGAAATTGCTTTGGACCTATAGCATGACAGAACTTAGTTAGGAAGGGAAAACTAAGCTGAATACTGGGAGGAAGAAGAGCAGAATCAGAGAGAAGCCATGTAGCTCCACTGGAGACAGACACTGAAACTTTAGGCAGTAAGCCACAGCCACGTGATGATACACAGATTAATAGAAATGGGTTAAATTAATATGTAAGAGTTAGCCAATAAGAAACTAAAGCTAATGGGCCAAGCAGTATTTTAATTAATATGGACTCTGTGTGATTATTTGGGGGCTAAGTGGCCAGTAACTAACTAGCAGCCTCTTACTACAGAGTGGCAATGGAGCACGACTGTGTATATGTAGGGGGTGATCAGAAAAGGAGGGATCAGGTGGAGAGAGAAATAAGGTAAGAATACTGAGACAACTGAAAATGGTGGGGCATGGCGGGGACTTGATAGAAACCTAGTACCAAAGTACAATGGATACTCCTATGAATCAATGAGGGTGACCCTAGCTAACACTCTTATCAGTGGGATGTATATGGAGCCTGAACTGGCCATCTCCTGTAACCAGACAAGACTTCCAGTGAGGGATTAGAACACCAACTCAGCCACATAAACTTCAACCTACTATTTATCCTGTCTACAAGATGTGCTGTTGTGCAAAAATTGTGGGACTGGCCAACCACTGACTGGTACAGCCTGAGACTCATATCATGAGAGGGAACCCACTCTTGACACTACCTGGAGGGCAAGAAACCAGAGTCTGCATAGCCCAGAGACACAAAAGTCAATGAAATAATTACTAAAGTTTTTCTGCTATACTCATAGACTGGTGCCTAGCTCAATTTCAGAGAGGCTTCATCTAGCAACTGATAGAAACAGATGAAGAGACTCACAACCAAATATTAGGTGGAACATGGACAACTCTTTGTAAGCATGGGAAAAAGGTGTGTATGAGCCAGAGGAGTCAAGGATATCACAAGAAAGCAGACATCAACTAACCTAGGCTCATAGAGGCTCACAGAGACTGAACTGACTAACAGGAAGTCTGCATGGAACTGACCTAAGCCCTCTGCATATGTAACAGTTGTGTATCTTTGTCTTTTGGGACTTCTAACAGTGAGAGAAGGGACTGTCTCTGACACTTTTGCAGCTTTTGTTACCCTTTTCCTCATACTGGGCTTCCCTGTCCAGACTTAATATGAGGGGAGGTGCCTAGTTTTACTGCATCTTGATATGCCGTCTTTGGTTACTCTCACTGGGAGGCTTATTCTTTTTGGAAGGGAAACCAAGGAGGAGTGGAATCAGGGAAGCAGAGGAGAGGTGCCAGGGAGGGATTGGGAGGAAGGGAGAAAGGGAAAACGGTAGTCAGGTGTGTAATAAAAATAATAGTATTCTCAATACAAAAGAATATGAAATTTATGCTCACATCTAATAAAATATTCTAAGTCTATATAAATAATTATATTATAAATTATTCAAGCCCTTATTGAAGTACTATGTTTTCATGAAAAACATTACTTAAAATTGTTATGTACTTATCATTCACACAGAAGGGTAAAGATAACTTTAAACACTTATTTTGTCCTCAATATTTTTCCCAATAAGGAACATTTTGATGTTATGAAGTTGCAAAAGAAGCTAAGTGCATTATTGTGCATTATGATTCTACAAAGTGCTGCCCAATGCAGACAGATAAATCTATGTGATATTTTGTCATGCTCAGTCCACTTAAAAATAGATGATACTGATTTTACTAGACATTTCTCAATGCAGAAATAAGTTTTGAACAGAACAGCAACAACAAAAAATGATCTTTCAAATGAATTTTTGAAACCTCCTTCACTTTGCAAGTCTTCTTTGATGATAAATTATGAAAGCATAAACTCAACTTTTAAGCTTACAATACAGTAGGTGATGAAAGCTTCATGGAACTGCTGATTTGCCTTAACATGAAGTGAAAAGCTGAAAATAAAACAGTAGACTTTCACTATCATAAACTATCTACTGTCTTTCTATCTATCATATATGTGTGTGTGTATGTATTTCATAATATATGACAAATTTAGGTTAAAATGTCTCCATATAATGATAGTGACATAAAAAAAATAAGGATTTCTTTGAACTCAACAAAAATGAATGAGTCTGCTGCTTTTTGTAGGAAACAATAGATAAACTCACATAATAAAATGTTACCATGTGGAAAAAACAAAATCTATTATAGACATCTTTCTAGGTAGAAGTCACATTGTATAACAAATGGTGTATTTATTTGCAAATTCATCACCAATTTAAAACTTCATTTAGTTTTTATTCAAATACTTACAATGATACAATATCATTTTGGTATTCAATATTAAGTTTTGGCATTGTGAAAAAATGACATGCTGCACAATCTCCCTCAGGAATTTAGGCAAGTATTATAGAATCCTATAGTGAGGTAACTTAATATTAACACTATCAAAAAGTTAAATATTGAATAGATATTTTCATTATAGGTTTAACATAAATTTTGTTAAATGAAAAAGAATGTCTCTCAACTGAATTTGAAATTTTCCAAACAATATAATTCTGATTATATATGCAAACACTCCTGTGTGCACATTTGTTTATAGGTGTGTAAGTCATTCACTTGTAAATGGTGAAATTAGCTATCAGATAGGTTCAAATTATCTTTAAAGCATTGTATAAACTGGTACAAAGTTACTTAGAACACTTTGATAAATTCTTAATACTATATTATTTATTTTTATACATTAAATATTTACATGTAAATTACATTGCATATAAATATTTACATTAAATATATTACATTGTGCTAACCTTTCATGACTAAATATTACCCTAATCAAATTAATATACATGATACCAGGAAATGGAGAAATTACAAAAATGAATTTTGGTGATGTGGCACGTAAAATAACTTAACAAAAGTTTGAACATGCTTACAATAGTAAAGATATAATTTACTAAAATAATAAATGAAAATTGAATAATTATATATGAATATTAATGTATTTATATGCAGAAGAAATCTATATAATAAAATAGTAAAATAATAATAGTGATAGTAATGCTAGTATGAATAAGATTTATACGTATAATAATATGGTCAGGATAGGGATTAAAATATGAATAACAAGGAAAGTTAATATTTATCACAGCAAAACTGCTCAAAATATGAAGGTATGTATATAAATACAGTACATGTAGAAAAATTAAATTTAAAGAAGAAAATATATGACCTGTTATGGATAAGTTATGAGATTATTCAGATCTGAGAAGATTCCCACACTTTACATGTGACTTACCATGCTAATTTTGAATTCTGAGCAAATCAAATTTACCATGAAAAAGACTACCTAAAGTAGACACATGCTCTGAATTATATCTATAAGTGTTTCCTTATAATACAAAAATAACAATTGAAAACATACACAAAGAAAATTAATTAAAAGATGTTATGGAATAAAATTTATGTAGAATATGGAATTAATAAAATAGTAACATTCAAGGTGTGTTAACAGAAATTAAAAGAAATATGAAAATGTACTCTATAAACAAACAATACAAAAAATGAAAAAAGGAAGAGTAAAATGAATTATTATCATGCTGTATATTAGAATAATGGAAATAAGGAAACCAGTATTTGCAGAATCTTCTAAGAGAATGGTCAGTCAAGTGCACATTGAGATACACAAAGAATATATCTAATAAGAGAGTGAAAATCTACTTGCTGGTGAAATATCTGTTCATTTATGGTACACTGGAAACACTGAGTCTAACATGCTTGACAGGACAATTGAGGTCTAAGAAATCTGACTTTACAGTAGAGTCTGACAAATATACAGATATATAGTACTAAGGTTGACATAGATTAATACTGAATACAAACACAAACTCAAGAATATGAAATTATGAGAAAATAAATGGCAAGGACATTCAAGAAACTCTTCATATGAAAATAACTAGCAAAAAGCATGAATTTGAAAAATCTTATGACATCACAATGAAAAAGACTACTAAGATGGCTGCCACATTCCCAAGTAACTCCAGTGGGTTTCATTTAAGATAATAAATCTTAACAGAATCAGAAAATAATCCACTCTCCTAACTGGCTATTAAATATATTGTGAGAGAAATGATAAGGAAAGAGTTATTAAGATTTAGAAGAAGGCATGAAAGACTACTGAAAAACATACCAAACAATTACAATGAATTATAAATGGAACCACATTCAGAAGACATAAACCAAACAGTTGCCTCAAACCTTTGTATAATCTACTAGAATCCTTAAAAGTAAAAAAAAAATATTAAATATATCTGACCTGGAAAGGATGAACTACCAGACTTGAATGTTTGGCATTACTGATTGTACATGAAATCTCCCATGACAATAGAATTTTGAGGGAGATGACCTCACAAGGAGCAGACCATCAAAGATGGCTGAATGCTACCAATGCCCGAAAGGGACAAATCAATGTTAAAAATATTTAAAAGTGATTGACTGATATAAATTAAAAGACAAAAGAGAAAAGATATTCACATATTAAAATGTAGTACGTTTTGAACAAAGAATTCAAAATAATTTAACAAAGTAAATACAAATAACAAGTATATGTGAGTAAATGTTAAAAAGTAACTATTATAAATATATCCATTAACTTTTTTGAATTTCTGAAAAAAAAGCTTAGGCAATTATACCACTGCATATTGGAACAACAATAAAGGAAATGTGAGAATATATAACCATAAACACAGTATTTAGCTTTTAAAATAGGTGGCAAAATTCCTCAAGGAATACATAGTTTCATAACAAATGTTTCATAACAAATATGATAATATAAATTTAAAATTCTTAACCACTGTTATCTCAATCAACACTACATTCCATGATTAGAAATCAAAGAAATAATATTAACTTAATATATTTGCACATAGGCACAAACATGATACTAAACAAAATAGTATAAAAAAACAAAACTTATGTTGGTTATAGTCTTCATAACTTCAAAATGGATTTTGTCAGTATTTATAACTATCTTCCTCTAAAACCAAGTCTGTATTTCCCTCAACCCTCAGCATGCACTTCTGTGGGTTTTGGTACTTTGGAAGGATAAAACATACCTGATGAAGGATTCAACTCTGCATGCTGTGATTATCATTAATGAATAAAGAAAACTAGCTGGCCTGATAAGGTAGAACAGGGCTAGGTGGGAAAAACTAAACTGAATGCTGAGAAGAAGAAGGCAGAGTCAGAGAGAAGTCATGGAGCCGCTGCCAGAGACAGATACACTGAAACTTTACTGGCAGGCCACAACCTCATGGTGGTGCACAGATTAATGAAGATTGGTTAAATTAAGTTGTATGAGTTAGCAAATAAGTAGCTAGAACTAATGGGTCAAGTAGTGATTTAAGTAATATAGTTTCTGTTTCATTATTTTTGGGTCTGAGCTGCCAGGCAGCTGGGAAATAATCAAGCAGCCTCCTACAACAATTTGGCACTCCAACGTAGTCAACTATATCCACATTAAACCTGAGAAAGCTTGGAAGAAAACTCTAGACACAAAACACAAAGTTTAGCTGCAATATTTTTTTCACCTGGAAGCTTGCTGCAGCTCCCTTAAGAGAGGTTTTACTGATTCAGCAGTAGCAGAAAAAAAAAAGCCATGTGGCTTTGAATGGTGGCTTTCTGGGCCATGTTGCCAGAGCGAACTCTTGCTCTTTCATGAGGCTGAGCATTTAAATGTGTTTTGTCAGCAGTTTGCTGCAAATTACTTGGTGGTAGCATGAGCCAACTGGTGATTAGAGTTAAGGTGGTGAGGATGGCACCCACCTGGCAGTCTCAGAGGCAGTGAGTGAACTTCAACCATGTTGAACTGGACAGAACAAACAGACAGGCTGTACTTGCCTTAGCAATGCTGCCTCTTAGGTTTTTAAGAAGTACTTAGCATTTTAAGAAGCTGTCCTGGTCAGAAAAGGATTACAGATACACAATAAAGACAAATTCAGATGGAAAAGACCTCTAAATGGGTCACAGCTGTTGACTGAGGGGTTTTGTCCTGCCCAGTTCCTGTAGTCATTAAGTCCCAAAGAAATCACACAGAGGTCTACATTAGTTATAAACTGATTGGCCCATTAGTTCATGCTTTTTGTTAACTCTTATAAATTGTATCAGCCCATTATGCTTATCTGTATTAGCTACATGGTTCAGTACCTTTTTCAGCAAGGCAGTCACATCTTGCTTCTTCTGTGGCTGGGTCATGACTACACACCAAGATTTCTTCTTCCCAGAATTCTCCTTTTCTCATTGACCCACCTCTACTTCCTGTCTGGATTTCCCGCCTATTCTTCCTGCCTGACTACTGGCCATTCAGCATTTATTTAAAATATAATTGACAGAATACAGACCATTGTCTGACACCATGCAGTGTTGGATAAAGGTACATAGGCTTATAAGAGACAAGAAAATGAGTATACAAAATTATGAAAGGAAGTAAATGGTTTATAAAAAATATAAAACAAAGTCTTTAAAGAGACAAAGTACAGAAAGATAATAAAATAAATATTAAACTTGTACAAACAGTAATAGAAAAAATAAGCCACATAAAGATGGAATATACAAGAAGACTCCGCATTATATATATTATTGTGTTTTCTTTTAATATTTTGCCTGTAAAGGAGCTAAGTAGCCAACATATATACTTTAAAAATATCTTGACTTCAGAATTTGAGTCTAAAGATATGTTGCTTTGGAAAAGAGGTTCTTCTTTTGTTTCCACAGAAGATGAGAACAGATGGATTTCTTTTAGACTAATGTAGTTTAATGAACAAAGAACCCCCGAAAAGTCGCTGTGAACACCCCCAAAAATACTTTTCCCAATAAACAACACGAAATAGATTGGAGAGAACTATGTCCAAATTTCCTAAATGATTGTTTATTAAATGATTCTTTACATTTAAAGGGGTTATGCTATAGATTTGCATTGGTATAGATCTTGGATTATTGATACAAATTTAAGGTCAGTTTTGTTATATATTTATTTCTGCTCTTGATTAAGGTATTGTGTTTGTGCAGATCATTTAAAAATGTAATGTATAATTAAGAAATATAGATAAATAGTCATCTATAATAGTCAAGCTTGTAGTCATATTAGTTAGGTATTCTAGATGTACAGTGATGTATTTCAGATAGATGGACATTCTTCAAACCTTTGAAAGACTACAGAATATGTCATTTAAAATGTTTTGATAATTTAGGACATATCATGACAATGAGACATGCCCACTCCTGGTAGTACCAATATACTTCAAGAGGAAGATGGGCATCGAAGAGGCTCCTCATGGAGTTTGCTAGCCATTTGGGAAAAAACTGGTCCTGTGTGGACTGATTGATGATATGCTGTATGAACAGGACATGTAGAATCCACAGAGAAATGACTGCTGAACTTGCCTAAATGTGAGATAATCCTTTGGAGTTCCTGCTTCATCAAAGAGTCTTCTTGACATTCTTTAGGACACAGAAGACAGTAACTGACAAATTGCCTATATAGGCAGAGCTATCTTTGAAATATACTGCATCATGGGAAAGTCTGCCAGATACTATGGGCCTATAGGCTGAAGATTGATACCCCAGTGGTACAGAAGAACTTTGGGTAACTGTCCAGGCAGTGAGATTTCTCTGTCAAATACAGAGTTTTGGAAGTTGCTTACAATGAACTTATTGTTTACTTAGGTAATATTATGTCATTCTGGAGTCTTTGATGGAGTTGAAGAATAGATAGAAAGAAAATATAGGTTTTTTAATTATGATAAAAGATGAAGTAGATCTTTTAACTGTAATTGTTACTTACTACCTGCTTTGTTATATGTAATTTTACTATGTTAAAGTTAAAACATACCTTTTTATTTAAACAGAAATGTGGAGGTGATGTGAGATTCTACTCTGTATGCTGTGATTGTTGTTAATGAATAAAGAAAACTGGCTTGGTCTGATAGGGTTGAACAATGCTAGGTAGGGAATACTAAACTGAATGCTGGGAAAAAGAAGGCAGAGTCAGAAAGAAGCCATGGAGCCACTGCAGGAGATAGACATGCTGAAACTTTGCTGGTAGGTCACAGCCTCGAGGTGAGTGCATGGATGATGGAGATAGGTTAAATTAAGATGTAAAAGTTAGCAAATAAGAAGCTAGAGCTATTGGGCCCTAGTGATTTAAATAATATAGTTTCTGTGTGACTCTATTAATAGGATATGGTAACACTATGGGATACTTAAAGTAGTGGTTCTCAATCTTCCTAATGTTGTTATACTTTAATACAGTTTTTCATGCTGTGCTGACCCCCAACTACAAAATTATTTTTGCTGCAATTTCATAGGCAGAATTTTGCAACTACTATGATGTATAATATAAATATTTTTGCTTTCCAATGGTCTTATGAAACCCCTGTGAAAGAACTATCCCTTAAACACTCTCCTGTAATCCAGACAAAACCCTTCTTCCTCCATTTTCCTGATAATATGAATCAATCATACCTCCTACCACTCTTATTCCTTTCTTAGCCTATTGACTCCAAGCATCAGAAACTGAAAAAGGCAAAGTCTTAAGTCTCAATTCAATGTAATATTTGTTGTATCTCTTGCTGAAAAAACTCTGCCCCAATGGAACAAAAATTTCTAAACTAGTAAACCTAAGATCATGAGAATAGAAAGAACATTATCCAATTACAAATACAGAAATTTCTCTTCCAGGCATAATGTATGACCAAATGAATTTCCCCAAATTTTGTATACTATGACAATTTCTATTTATATGATATTGCAGCCATCAATATCTGGGAGGTACATACAGAACAATCAGTAAACTAAGCCGATCTTCTCTTCCTAAGTCAACTAAATATAGGGTACACTCAATGAGTCTATAAGTACATGCTTGAATGCATCCAGCATTATAAACATGAATAGGAAGCAAGGATTTGAGTAACTCCTTCATGTAGCTTGGGTTGTGACATCAATGGCTACTCATGAATGATAATAAACATAGATAGCTCTTATAATTCATAAAGGATTGCTGCTGTGCACATATACCTTTATGTATTGGCAGGTCAGATAACACCTAGCTCATGATGGACAGCATGAGTCAAAGGGTAACTTTGTAGCTCAATATTAAATGCTCATCTTTTTCCAATGTCCAACAGCAGGTAGAGTGCTATTTCTTAAATGAAAAATAATTGTCTTCAGATAATAGTAGAACCTCATTACAAAATTCCAAGTGTCTCTAAAGTGATTCACCTAAAGAGATATGCCAGAGACATGAAACTGCTTCTCTATCTTCTGCTGACACCTACAAGAGAATAGCACCTGCTGAATCATATGGTCAAAGCAATAGAGAAGTCTTCACATAACCCTTGGCCTAGTGATGATCCTTCTTCTCATCTGGGCACCATTCAAAACTAAAATGTTTCCAAGACATGTGGTTTATGTCCCAGAGTAACATGCACAAGTAAGGAATATGTTACCTCCACAATCAAAAAAGCCCTCAAAGCATTGTTCTTTATTGGTGATGGAGAGGCCATAATCAATGAAAGAAAGACAAGGAATCCCTGCATACATCTTTCCTAGGGACTTTTAGAAAGTTCAATAAGTGAAAAGGACCTTAAATCTTGGATGGAGTATTTCCCATCTTCTGATATGTTTGTATTTTGCAAACAAGTTCAGAATGATTACAACCTCCTAACCATTTGAGCCTCATGGCCCTATGACAGGTATTAAAGAAAGCAACTGCCAGATGAACTGGTACATATCAGGTCCTAGGAGATGTTCTAATCTACTTGCCAGGAAACCACATCTGGTACAATAACTATAACTGAAGTGACTACTTGATTAAGATTTTGGTTGACAGCTGTCATTTTCTCTTGTCTACCTCTCTTTTGCATAGGCCTATGGAATAATTAATAAGGTGTTGTTTTCAGTTATCTACCTCTCTTGTGCATAGGCCAAAGGGATAATTAAATGAAAATGTGATGGGAACCACCATACTTTCATCCTTTAAGTACTTAGTGCTAGCACAAATTCCTCTGAGATGAACATGGCCTTTCTTTTCAAGCAACCAGGTTACATACTGAGGCTGCCAGATCTGGATCATGGCTGGTCTTAAAACCAAAGACCAAACAACTGTCCTCCTTTCAGCCTTTTATATTCTTTGGTTTCAACCTCCAAACATTGACTATTGAAAAAAAATTTTAACAGTTTTAAAGAGAAAGTAATTTATTTTAATCACGTATGAAACTTCAAAGTTTGGATAAAAGCAAATAGAATTTTAGTCTTAATAAATATTGATTTACTTAATTTAAACCTTCAAAAAAAGTTAAAGAACTGAAAAAATATCAGAATACATAATATATATATATATATACTTTTCCTGTAAATTCATTTATGCCAGTGTGCTAAATATTTATTGTTTTAATATTTCATCATTATATGTATAAAATCTTTAAGTTTTATGTTTCACAAAGTTTTTGTAATATTTGTAAATTTGATGGCTTTTAACATTATTTTTTAGACTTGTTCTCAACTAGTTCTTAAGATTATTTAATGATTTTATTGAGCTATACATTTTTCTCTGGTCCCCTTCCTTCCTTTCCCCTCCACTTCAAGACTCAACCATGGTCCCCATGCTCCCAATTTATTCAGGAGATCTTGTCTATTTCTACTTTCCATGTTGAATAGATCAATGTATGTCTCTTTTAAGGAACTCGTTGTTGTCCAGGTTCTTTGGGATTGTGAATTGTAGGTTGGTTTTCTTTGCTTTATGTCTAAAAGCCACTTATGAGTGAGTACATATGATATTTGTCTTTCTGGGTCTGAGTTATCTCACTCAATATCATGTTTTCTAGATCCATCCATTTGTCTGCAAATTTCAAGACGTCATAATTTTTTTATGCTGAATAGTACTCCATTGTGTAAATGTACCACATTTTCCTTATCCATTATTCAGTCGAGGGGCATATAGGTTGTTTCCAGGTTCTGGCTATTACAAATAATGCTGCTATGAACATAGTTGATCACACATCCTTGTGGTATGATTGAGCATCCTTTGGGTATATACCCAAAAGTGATATTGTTGGGTCTTGAGAAAGGTTGTTTCCTAATTTTATGAGAAATCACCATACTGATATCCAAAGGGGTTGTACCAGTTTGCACTCTCACCAGCAGTGCAGGACTTTCCCCTTTACCTCACATCCTCTCCAGCATAAATTATCATAGGTGTTTTTTTTCTTGGCCATTCTTACAGGTGAAAGATGGAATCTCAGAGTTGTTTTGATATTCATTTCCCTGATAGCCAAGGATATTGACCATTCCTATAAGTGTCTTTCAGCCAGTTTAGATTCCTCTGTTGAGAGTTCTCTGTTTTGACCTTTACCCCATTTTTATTATTGTATTATTTGTTCTTTTGAATGGCAATTTCTTGAGTTCTTTGTATATTTTGGAGATCAGCCCTCTGTCTGATGTGGGGTTGGTGAAGACCTTTTTCCATTCTGTAGGCTGCTATTTTTTCTTGTTGACCGTGCCCTTTGCTTTACAAAAGTTTCTCAGTTTCAGGAGGTTCCATTTTTAATTGTTTTTCTATTGGGGATATAATAAGAAGTAGGCTCTTATGCCAATGTGTTTAAGTGTATTTCCCACTTTCTCTTCTATGAGGTTCAGTGTGGTTCAATTATTTTGAGTTCTTTCATCCATTTGGACTTGAGTTTTGTGCATTGGTGTGGGAGGTTCTTCTGTTTATGTGTTGCTTTCATTGGTTAAATAAAGAAACTGCCTTGGCCTTTTGATAGGAGAGAACTTAGATAGGCAGGGGGGAAAAGAGAACTGAATTCTAGGAGAAAGAAGGCAGGGAGACAGATCTGCTTTGGAGCCTCCAGCTCAGACATGCTGAATCTTTCCCGGTAAGCCACGACTTCATGATGAACACAGATTAATAGAAATGGGTTAGATCAAGATGTGAGAGTTGGCCAAGAAGAGGCTAAATATAATGGGCCAGGCAGTAATTTAATTAATACAATTTCTGTGTGGTTATTTTGGGGGTTAAGCAAACCAGGCAGTAGGTCACAGCCTGCTCTTGCCTCATTACAACAGTGCATGGGGATAGATACGGATCTATTTCCATTCTTCTACATGTTGATATCTAGTTAGGCCACAACTATTTGTTGAATATGCTTTCTATTTTCCATTTTATATTTTTTCTTCTTTGTCAAAACCATGGTGTTCGTAGGTATGTGGATTGATATCTGACACTTTGATTCAATTCCATTGGTCCTTCTGTCAGTTTTTATGACAATACCAGGCTATATTCAGTGCTGTAGCTCTATCGTAGAGTTTGAAGTCAGGGACTGTGATGCCTCCAGAATTTCCTATTTTGTACAGGATTTTTTTGGCTATCCTGGGTTTTTGCTTTTCTATACAAAGATGAGTATTGTTCTTTCAAGGTCTGTGAAGAATTTTGCTGAGAATTTGATGGGCATTTCATTGAATCTGTAGATTGCTTTTGGTAAGATTGACATTTTTAACTACATTAATTCTACCTACCCAAGATCATGGGAGATCTTTCATTTTCTGATGGTTTCTTCAATTTCTTTCTTCAAAGATTTAAAGTTCTTGGCAAACAGGTCTTCCATTTGTTTGTTTAGAGTTATTACAAGATATTTTATGCTATTTGTGGCTATTGTAAAGGGTAATGTTTCCCTGTTTTCCTTCTCAGTACATTTATTATCTCTGCAAAGGTGGGATACTGATTTTTTTTCTAGTTAATCTTGTATCCAGCTATATTACAGAAGGTGTTTATGAGTTGAAGAAGTTCCTTGGTAGAATTTTGGGTGTCACTTATGCAAATTATCTTTTCATCAACAAAAGTGAGAGGTTTGACTTTTCTTCTGATTTGTATTCCCTTGATCTCCCTTTGTTGTCATATTGCTATAGTTAGAACCTCGAGAACTATATTGAATAGATATGGAAAGAATGGACAGCATTGTCTTGTTCCTGATTTCAATGGGATCACTTTGGATTCCTCTCCATTTATTTTGATGTTGGCTGTTGGCTTGCTGTATGTTGTCTTTATTGTGTTTAGGTATGTTTCCTATATCCCTGCTCTCTCCAAGACCTCTATCATGAAGGGATTTTGTATTTTGTCAAAGGATTTTTCAGCATCTAATGTGATGATCATGTTTTTTTTTCAGTTTGTTTATATGGTAGAATACATTGACAGATTTTCATATGCTGGACCATCCCTATGTCTCTGGGATGCAGCTGACTTGAGCATGGTGGATGATTTGTTTGATGTGTTCTTCGATTCAGTTTGCCAGTATTTTATTAAGTATTTTTCAATCAATATTCATGAGTAAGCTTGGTCTGTAATTCTCTCTCTTAGTAATGTCTTTGTGTGGTTTGGGTATGAGGGTAACTGTAGCATCATAACAAAAGATTGGCAAGGTTTCTTCTGTTTTATTTTGTGTAACAATTTGAGGAGTATTGGTATTAGTTCTTCTTTGAAAATCTTGTAGAATTCTGTGCTGAAATCATCTGGTTCTAGGCTTTTATTGGTTGGGAGACGTTTGATGACTTTTTTTCAGCAGTTATAGGTCTATTTAATTTGTGTTTATCTTGTCTTAATTTAATTTTGGTAAATGATAGTTATGCAGAAAATTATTCATTTACTTTATGTTATCCAACATTTTGTAGAGTACAGGTTTTCTGGGTGTGGTAGTCTGGGCTGGCATCCATGGTCTCTTAATGTCTGCATAACACTTGACCAGGACCATCTGTCTTTCATTGGTTCCATTGAGAAGTCTGGTGTAATTCTTCCTTTATATGTTACTTGTCATTTATATGTTATATATATATATATATATATATATATGTAATGTATATGTTACTTGTCATTTATTCTTTGTAGCTCTTAATATTATTTCTTTATTCAGTATGTTTAGTATTTTGATTATTATGTGGCAAAGAAACTTTTTTGTGATCCAGTCTGTTTGGTGTCCTGTAAGCTTCTTGTATCTTCATATGCATATCTTTCTTTAGATTAGGAAAGTTTTCTTCTATGATTTTGTTCAATATGTTTTCTGTGATTTGGAGTTGTACTTCATCTCCTTCTTCTATCCTTATTATTCTTAGGCTTGGTCTTTTTATGGTATCCCATATTTCCTGGATATTTTGTGTAAAGCTTTTGGTAGATTTAATGTTTTCTTTGACCAATGAGTCTATTTTCTCTATTGCACATGAGAGTCTCTCTTCCATCTCTTGTGTTCTGTTGCTTATGTTTACATTTGTGGTTCCTGATCATTTTCTCGTAAGTTCTGTTTTTATAATTCCCTCGGTTTTAACAGAAGAATCTCAAATGGCTGAAAGACACTTATGAGATTGCTTAACATCACTAGCTACCAGGGAAATGAAAATCTGAATGACTCTGAGATGCCATCTTACACCAGTAAGAATGTCTAAGATCAGAAAGAGATGCATAGTTTGTGGATCATTCCTCCATTGCTGGTGGGAATGCAAACTTGTACAACTTTGGAAATCAGTATGGGAATTTCTTAGAAATTTGGTAATCAGTCTACCTCAAGACCCAGCAATACCACTCTTGAGCCAAAGGATGTACACTCAGACCACAAGGAAATATGCTCAACTATGTTCATATCAGCATTATCAAAATGTTTCCAGAACCTAGAAGCAAACTAGATGCCCATCAACTGAAGAATGAATAAAGAAAATGTGTTACATTTTTAGAATTGAGTACTACTATGTAGTAAAAAAAAAAAAAACAAAAAATCAAAAAACTATGACATCTTGAAATATGCAGGCAAATGGATAGAACTAGAAAAAAACATCTTAAGTGAGATAACCCATACCCAGAAAGGCAAATATGGTATGTATTCACTCATAAGTGGATATTAGATGTCAATTAAAGGATAACAAGCCTATAGTACATGACCACGGAGAAGCTAGGTAACAAGAAGAACCCAAAGAGAGATATACATGGATGCTCCTGAGAAAGGAAAATAGACAAGAACTCCTGAGAAAATCAAGAGCATTGGGGAGAGAAGGGAGGAGAGAAAGGCAGGGGTAAAGAAGAAGGAAAAGGGGAGGACAACTTGCAGAAACAAGATGGAACAGATGGAAAGAGGACAGAGAGGGAGAGTAAGGAAAGAGATACCTTGATTGAGGGAAACATTATTGGGCTAACAAGAAACCTGGCACCAGGAAAAAATTCCCAGAAATCCACAAAGATAAACCTAGCTAAGAACCCTAACTGATGGTGAAGAGGGTAACTTAATTGAGTTACTGCTTTGCCATTTGATAAATATTCTTAAATTTAGATAAAAGTTTGAAATTTACATGTAGTTTATTGAAATTTATCTATCCTTTTTCTAAAGATAGGAATGAAAGAATAAATTTATATCTAGCAAAGAAAAACTACATGAAACATTAAATATTTTCTGAATGAAAGAATAATAAGTTTATGTTAAGTGGAAGTTGAAAAGTATTTAGGTGACTTAAAATGTAGGAAATTTGAGAATATCTATAAATCATAAAAATTATTATCTATATGGAAATCAAATATAATGAAAACTTTAGAGAAATTTATACTCCCAAATTAAATATAAACTCATTGTTAAAACTGATTTAATTTAAAGATCTCCTCCTATGCTTAGAAAACTGAGAAATATGAAGCATTATTTTAATAGTCACTCAGGTGAATGGGAAAGTTCAGAACACTTTCAGTTCTGTATTTTTCTCTTTATGTGTCTTTGATACTTGTCATTATCACAAGCATTTCATATTTTCTTTGAATTATGATGGTTTTCATAATTAATGATGAAAACATATAAGAAATCAATAACTAAATATGAGATAGCCTCCTAATAATTAACAGAAAATTATCTAAAAATTCTAAATTTTATTATATTTTTTCTCCTATTTTCCCCAATGTTTAATACAATTGTAACGTTTCTAGCTGTAAATGATTAATTAGGTGATTGATACATTCAAGGAAGGCTATCTGCAAGAGATGAAATGGGAAGACAGATTATATATACTCATAACTACTTTTATCTCAATACTTCTGACAAAGCCTAAGTAGTCATTTAATTAAAATGACCATTTTGACCTGTGATTTCCCATACATATCAAATACCCTGTGAAATGCTTTAGATTTTGTGTCCAACTCCAATAAACTCACTGCAAAGAAAATGATGGTCCATGTGTGGTTGAAGCTCATAGAATGTTTCCATGCTTTGTTAACTTTATACATATGTTAATCAATAGGATTCAAGGCCAGGCACTGAAATACAAAATGGTCTGGCATAATACGGAACTGAATTGCATTCAGAGTGAAATCACGTTAAGAGGGAATAAGCTCCAAAAGAACAATCATTTTCTCTTTATTTTCTGTCTGTTGTTCATGGAAATTTGAGGATTTGTAAATGGAGCTGTTAAGTTATTGGTGCTCAAAGGCAATGAAACTTTTGAGAGTTAAGAGGTTTTCATAATGACCTCACTTTGATGGAAATCTTCTCAAGCATCTCTCATGATTTTTTGTGTGTTTGATCTTGAGGAGCTGCATTAGATCCTTATGAGAAGTCATTAAAATCTTCAATACTTTTATTATTACATTCGTACTTTAATAGGACTCAATGTCATAAGGTAAGATTCTTCATTTTATTCTGTAATGGTGAAAGACTATGTATAAATATTTAAGTCAGCAACATGAGACTAATGGTCATGAGCTAGATTCAAACAAAATGTTACCACATCCAAATATTTTTCTGAATCCTATCATTATCAGAAATCTCTAAAATGTGTCCTTTTATTGCAAGAAATCCTGGTAGACTATTTATAAATAATAATATCAGTAACAAAAATATGTTACTTGCACATTTTAAAAATTGGCACAATTATTTTGAGCTTAAATTTGATACTTCAACTAATAAATACTACATAAATAACTGATGCTTAAAAAGTAAACATAAAATGCATGAATTAAGAATCTGTTTTTTTAAAAAGTGTTTTAATCTGCATTTATTTATTTGTTCTGAATGTAGTTAGTTGTGCTTGGAAATGAATACCACAACCTGTGTGTGAAACCCGAGAGAGCTTCCTGCTTCCCAGAATTCCCCTATTCTCCTTGCTCCACCTCTACTTCCTGTCTGGTTGTCCCACCTATACATCCTGGCTAATGGCCAATCAGCATTTATTTAAATCATGATTGATAGAATACAGACAATTCTCCTGCACCAAAAAATGTTAACATATATTCATTACTTAAAATTCAATTATTTTTGTAAATACAAGTATAAATATTTGCAAATAATTTCTGAGGGAAATATGTACGAGACTATTAAAACGTTTTATACATATGATTTATAATATTCTAAAACAAAACAAATAGATTAGCCATCATTATTCATAGAACTTTAATAAATGACAAATCTACATAGTATACCAGATAGTTATCCCAGTGTTACTTAGAATGTAAAATCCCTTTCCCCATAAAAACATAGCAGGAAAAAAATGACCCTTTAATTTTATCTCAGGGAAATCAAGCGAATACTTATGACATCTTTTGTGGCAACCATATTTTAGAGAGTACACAATTGAATAAAAAGAAATATTCAGTATTATAAATTTTGTCTATTGAGAATTTGCATTTGTAAGAATAGCTTTGGGGGTCTTTCCAATTCCCTTGATATTCACTTCAGTTTATTTTCATTTCATAGTCTTAAATATCCTCTATTAAATTTTGTGACAACATTTGATTCATTTTTTTCTTTTTAAAAAAGATCAATTTAATTTTTAATTATGTATATCTGTATATGTTTGTGTGGGAGTATATACAGATGGGAGTGCATTGCCCCAGGGATTTAAAGGGGGGCTCAGATACCCTAGAGCAGGAGTTACAGACAATTGTGAGCTGTTGAAATTAGTGCTAGGAATAAAACCTATGTCTTCTGCAAGAGCAGTACATGTGCTTAAGCACTGAGGAATCTCTCCAGCCTCCTGAAAATTTTTAAGGAATAAAATTATATAATCAGAATAGCATAAGATCAGAAAATGTGTGGATATAATTATTGATTTATTAAATGAATTTTCAAAGGATTTTGCTGATACTGAGTAGTTTTTGTGCATAAACATACTCAGGGATATGATTGTTCACTTGGGAAAACATCAGTATTAGTGATATTAAAAGTTATGTGTCTAAATTAAATTATATAGAGGAACATGATATAGAGAAATATGGGCCTTGACTTTGACACAACAGGCAGTAATACCTTATTGTATATAAAACTCTAGTAGAACAGGTGGCCCTAGGAAAAGAATTAAGTCAGGATCATCTTAATAATCAATTTAAATGGAAGTAGACTGGTTCAGTAACCAGAAGGGTTGTATTGCTTTATGTTTTAATATGAATGAATCTCAACAAGGAATTAAAGTTCAATTGGGTATCCAGGCTATACTACTTCCACAAAATTTCCATATCAGGCAAGAATATGATTAAAAATATAATTTTTGTTGCCTGAGTGTGATGATGGAAATGGGAGTTTTCTGCAAGTGTGCTTCTGGGATCTATGTGGGGTGATAGAAACATGGTAAAATTGAGTCATACAAAACTTTAAGCTCTAAATTTACTGAAAAACAAAAACAAAACATATTTAATCATGTACCTGAACTGTGTGAATTTTTAGGCTATTGCTCAATAAAAAAATTTTAAAGAAAAGTAGGAATCCTAGAAAATGCAACATTCTCTTAGAGATGCTAGTGATTTGTTTTCCACAAAGAATTATAGGTGCTCAACAGTGTTATTTGGGGTAATGGCAAAAAATAATAATGCCGAGTTGGAAAAATCAAGTTTATTTATGGTAAATAAAAATAAAGAAGGCCTTGCTTTGGAAACATTGGTGGCTGTTTCCTCATAGTCCTTATACTCTTATCTTTTCCTGTGCTCATAGAATAGTTGAATAGATTAATAGATAAACTTCATACATTTTTGTCAAATAAACTTTTGTAGCCATATGAATTTAACTTTATTATCTTGAGTCTATAAATTAATTTAAAAAAGAATAACATCCTTAAAGTGTTCATTCTCCCCATACAGTAATATGCAAGAAGGCTGCTACAGGAAGTATTTGTGTTTTTGCTGTTGATATTTTATCTGAAATACATCTGGATTGAATCTACTCAAAAACCAACAATGAATTCCAAAACAAATTCTAGTCCACACCAAAATAGTGTTCAAAAAGGAAATCATGATAGCAGTTCAGATGATGTAGTTGATATGTCCACACATGAAGACAAAGTCACTGTACACCCGAAGAAAACAAATTATTTGGAAAATTCTGAAGAAACTGCTGAGCCATCAAGCACTAATATTCTTCATGCTGAGGAAGTTTCAACACTTACTCAAGTTTTTCAATTGCTACTAGAGGAAGAAAATTATTTGATTCAATTTGGTGAAGGTACATTAGCAAAATTCTATACACATATCACAGAAAACACTGGTGTCAACTTAGAATCATCTTTTGTCAAAGACCAAGGTCTCTATATAACAGTGTTTGGCAACCCAGCATCCATCATAAAAGCTGAGAATGCAATTTTTGAATGGTGTCAATAACAGGGTTTAACTTTAAGTCTCATTTCCAAAAAAGAACATTGCTTTGTTATAGACCAGACTGGAGAAAAGGCACAAGATTTGTAACAAGAAACTGAAATAAATACTCAGATCTTAAGTCCACACAATCAGAACAACTGTGTGAATAGTGTTGATGCAAATCAGGCAGAGGTGAAATTTTTAGATGAAAGTCAACCTACATCTGCCAACAGTAGCAAGGATGATATTCAGCCATTAGAAATGGAGAAAACATTTAATCCCCTGACTGCTGAGCCATACCCTGAAGCAAGTGATATTTTCCAAGAAACAGAGGGACATGTCCCCTTTCCACTGGCTATTGTCAAGGAGACAGATATAGATATTAATGAAAGACAACCACATGTGGATCAGATCAATTGTTGTGAAAATGAGATGACTGAGAATACAAGTACTGTAACTGAGGATGTGACGATGAACTTTCAAGACCATTGTAAAATAGGTCTCAAAAGAACTTTTCTGGAAGAGATCCTAGAAACAACTAAAGATTCAACAGAGCAATCACCTTCCGAGAGCCTATCAGATTCTATGACACAACACAGTGAGCCAGAGATTTCAGGGGAGGTATTTAATGAAGTTGATTACAATGATGATGATGATTTTGTTTCTTCCATCTGTGCCCCTTCTTGGTTACACAGGTTTATTATATGTAAGAAAGGTGAGAATATAGCTGAGATAACAAATAGCGTGCCAAAGGTTCATATATATTTTACAGCTGAAGGTAAAATTATGCTCAAAGGACCAATAGATGATGTAAATTACGCTCAAGAAAAATTTGACATCATTGTCAATGACCTACTTAGTAGAATGGAATGTACTGAGATAAACAGTAACATTAAGTTTCACAAGTACCTTACAGGGAATAATGCGGAGATCCTAACAGAATTACAGAGAAAAACCAAGTCTCTATCTCAGTGTTTCCTGAAAATGAAAAGAATCATTCGATCCTAATTGAGGGAGAATCTCTGGGTGTCCAACAGGCCAAAAGAGAACTCCTTGAACTCGCTAATAATTTGGAAGAGGAGCACAGCCAGGACATAATCATCAAACACCAATTTCACCACATACTTATTGGACAAAAAGGTGAAAGGGTTCGTGAAATCTGTAAGAAATTCCCTGAGGTTATCCTCAATTTTCCACATCCTGCAGAGAAAAGTGATGTTGTCCAACTGATAGGGCCAAAATATGAGTCAGAAAAATGTGCACAGTATTTGGAGAAGATGTTGACAGATATTAAAGGAAATAACTATTCTGTAAGTATTCCAATCATAAAAAGGCTTCACAAAAGGATAATTGGAAAAGGAGGTTCATATATAAAAAAAATCTCTGAAGCAACCAACACCAAGATTAGTTTCCCACCAGAAAACTCAAACTCAGAAGACTTTGTCATTACTGGATATCCAGAAAACTGTGAAATTGCACGTAACTGGATTCTTTCAGTTCAGGAAGAGATAGCTGATATTGCAGAGGAGGAAATTTCCATTCCTCCTAATCTATACAAATATCTGACTAATCCAAAAGAATGTTTGATCAATTCAGTCATAGAAGAATGTGGAAAGGTTCATCTGCATTTCCCAAAAACCAAGTCTGGCCTCCATAAACTCATTATCATGGGCTCTGTTGAAAGGGTTGAAAAGACCAAAACAAAGCTTCTGAAACTGGCAGAAGAAGAGCAAGCCAAGAATTACTCTGGGACTGTCCATGTCAAATCACAATATCATCAGTTTCTTGTGAATAAAAATGGAGGCAATATTTCCAAAGTGTGTGAGGAGACTGGAACATGTGTCATTTTCAATAATCTTAAGAACAAGGATCAAGATTCCATAACAATTACAGGAACTGAAGAGGCTGTTAAAGAAGTAAAAGAATGACTAGAAGTTTTAATTAAAGACTTAGAAAATGTGGTGGAGGATTACATACTAATAAATCGCAAATTTCACCATTATTTTGCCATGCGGAAGGTCCAGCTTTTAAGGGAAATGACAGAGGAGTATGGTGGCGTGGTTATTACATTCTCTTATGCAGGAAAGCATAATACAAAAATCACAATAAGAGGGGGCAAAAGCTTGTGTTGAGGCAGCAAAGAAACACATTCAGGATATTTTTGAGCCTTTGGGCTCCCATGTTACAACGCAGTATGTTATTCCCCAAGAGTTCCAACCTTTTATCATGGGACCAATATGTTCACGAATTCAACAAATTGCGAGAGATTATAAAGTTCAAATCAAATTCCCAGACATAGACAAGCCAGTCGTCAATATGGACCTAGGTATGCAGGAAAAATGCAAAGAAAAATGGAGAAGGACCCCTAAAGATCTTGTTCCTAATTCTGCAAGGAAAAGTGACACCTTATTTATATCAGGCCAAGTTGAAAATTGCAAAGCAGCTACTGAAGCTCTTGCATCTCTAGTTCCCGTTACTGCTGAAGTCCATGTGCCATTTCACCTACATCCTTACATCATTGGGCCCAAAGGAAGTGGCTTACGTAAGCTCGTAAAAGAATATGAAGTTCATATCCAAATATTACAACCTGTAACAAATGCCGATATCATATGTATTATGGGCCTTGCAGCAAATGTGGAACAAGCCAAGATGAGGTTACAAAAACAAGTCAAGGCTTTACAAATGGAAATAGAAGATCGTACACAAAGAAATTTTAGCTAATATTCAATCTAGATCCAAAATTTCGCTCCAAGATCACTGGTCATAAGGGTTTACTTATTGCTCAGATTTGCACAGAGCATGATGTTACTGTCCATTTTCCAAAGAAAGGAAGTCATGAGATGCAAGACCAAGTCACTATTACTGGCTACAAAGAGAACACTCTAGCTGCTCGAGATGCAATAATGAGACTATTGCATAAGATCGAAGAAACTGTTTCTAAGGAAATCCCACTAAACCACCAGGTTCATGGCAATATTATTGGATTCCGTGGAAAAAACATCCATAAAATCATGGATCAATACCAAGTAGACATACGTTTACCTCCAAAAGGGTCATATAATCCTAATATCACCTTGACTGGGCTTCCTGATAATGTACAAAATGCAATTGAGCATATACTCAATCTTGAAAAGTACTATCTGTCAGCTGACATAAGCCATGGATCTCAGCACGAGCATAATAAGAGCGTCTCCCTTTGCAATATAGCTATGATACCATCCAAGAGTTTTGTAAGAAAATATGTTCCCTGTTATGCTAAAACAACCACAAAGCCCATATGTGAATAATTGTGAAAACTTTCCCAGATAAAAGCAACGAATGCCTTCTAAGACTAATCCTTCAAAACTGTAACAGTGATGAGCGAAACAATAAATTGTTCAAAACTGCTTACCTGAAAATGCTGTCAAATATTTTAATTTAATTTTCTTTCTTGAAAATACTATGTGTAATTATTGTAAATACATCACTTTTCTACCTCCTTTGCTACCTCCAACTCTACCCATACTCCCTTTTTCTCTCTCAATTTCATGATCTTTTCTTTAATTATTATTGTTACATATACACAAATATTTAGGTATTTTTGAAAATATTTCTCTAAATTAATGAAGCTTCTAGATATAAACATAATTCTCACACATTTGCCATTAATGAGTCAATGTAGTGCTTAGATCTTTAAAAATATACGAGTGAAGAAGAGATATTTAGTCTTGTGTGACATTTATAATTACTCAGAGCCTGTTGTTTATATTTTTAAATTGCTCATCCCTTCTGCTGCTTGTATATTCTCAATTAAATTATTGGAAATATAGCACCAAATCATTAAATTTCAGGATCTATTCAGGACATCACTATTCATTTAACTTTCATTAAGAGAACTCACCCAGTATAGGAAGGAACCTATATCATTTCATAACTACTCTGTTCTTTTTGCTTTTTAATTTGTGTGCTATTTGCATTATTATAACTTTTGTGTAGAGGGCAAATGGTTTTATTGTTGCTCTGTTCTCTGAGTTTCTCATTGTTCAAAGATTAGGAAGGAGAACTGTGGTCTGTGTACATGTATGCTTAGTGTGATGTTATAGAGCCAACACATGAAAAATAGCCTAATGGTGAGATTCTCCAATATGATGAATGCTAAAGTATATTGACTAATTATGAATTAATTTTGCTCTCTCCTACCAATTGAGGGCTTAAGACTTCTACATGAATTTGATTCTGCAGACACACTTTTCATAAATATTCCTTGGAGAAAAATGTCAAACCTAAGAAAGGACTGTTCTGATCTTCCTTCCAGTGGTTCTCCTAGGTCTGATAAATTTTAACGTAATGATACCATGTACTATTTTAGTCCTGAGTTTCAGTGACAATCATGATCTAATATATTACTTTCACAAATATTTTTTGTCTTTCATTTGAATTCTACCATACCCAGTACGATACCATACCGTACCTTATTTGAATTTAGCTAGAAGCCAAGATTGTTTTCCCAAGAGTGTCTTCAATTCTTTGACTGTTCAATGTGATTCATAAATGCCAGATCCCAGAATATCATCTCTGGACCACATCAAAGCTAGAGCATAACCTAAGCTCATCTGTAAATGCTGTGACTCCATCAAAACTAAATTCCTTGTATATCATTTAGTTTTGTTTGTTTACATAGATGTTTATTTCAGGATCATTCCTAGTAAATTTCCTGAATTCAAATTCTCTATTCCACAGTATGTTAGAGGTACAGTTATTATGAGAACTGCTATGAAGCTCATTAAACTATTTGGGAATCTGGTAAGCAAGGTAAAATAAAAGATTATTACATCAATGACTACATCACAAAGAATAAATTATTTTTTCTAAGTTACCAGTCTTCCATATATTTGTATATTACCTTTCTAAAAGTATATAAACTATTTTCACACAGATACATCTATTGAATTTTTCTGTTTGCTTTGTTCTACCAACTAAAATTAGAAGCTTTTCCTTTTAGTTTGAAAATTTTGACAGACTCCTTAGTTCATCATATCAGGTTATCATTTCAAAAGCTAGTATAGGTAGCAATTTAAGGGGAATGATGCTTAGGTTATGATAATGTGGATTATCAAATGAGATAAGTCAGGACATATTTTCTTTGCATTCACATAGTATATAAGAGTACCTGAAAGAGTACATCAAATCTTCATTCCTAACTACTGCTATATTTTTGACCCAATATATAGTACTTTATAGCAGTACTGATTGATAATGCTTGTGTCAGTGATTATAGTTTCTCAATGATTTCAGAAAATACCCTGGTATTTTTTCATAAATTAGGGAATTTAGTCATTATTTTAAGTCAATCTGACATCATTTTATCCATTTTTAGAAAATGGTTACTACTAACTTAGAAAACATTTCATTCTACTTCGTTGGTCTTATCTTTAATAAAAACATTTGCATACCAGAATCAGTAGACAGTAATTTAGATTTTGTCACTATAATATTAAAATGAGTTACATGTGATTTACTTCAATGCTAGCTAAGTAGCATTCTACTCTATGTTCAATATCTGTTGGGGGCACAGAGGAATTTATACTCACAGATAAGTATTAAGAGAAATAGAAATGTTAATCACTCAGGGTTGTCTCAAAAATGGAGGAAATAAAAGCCGCATACCTGTGTTCCATCAAGAAAGTTGACAGTGGATTTTGTTAACAAACTGGTGACCTTTTTGTTGTCTGTGGAGGAAGTAATCACCCACATTTTGCTATACAAACCTTGCCCAAATTCCCCAGAATGTTCATTCCACGCTTTTCCTTCTTAGAACATTACTCAACCTTAAGGTAGATGTTAAGATGTACTTTATCGCCTATTGAACTCTATGCTATTGGTAAGTGACCACACTAGATTCAAGTCCTTTTAGCTACAGAACCCACTTTTATGATCACATGCACTTTGCAAAAAGAGTCTTTATGTAGTCACACTTTAAATTTTATTGTGCACCTGGAATTAGGCTAATTGGACTGATTGTTGCCCGGAAACCTTTTACCAAATTGTACTGCATTTAAAATATGCTGACAACTAGCCACCTTGTATTAGGCTCCCCAAAGTCTGATCCAGGTTAATGAAGTCAATCTTCATCAGGCTTTCATTCTTCTCCCTTCATGCAGTTCAGTTCTCTGCATGACACCTGCAGGAACCCAGAAAATACTAAGTTGATTCAAGCAACATTTGTCAACAAATTCATTAAAGTAAATAAAATGAAAATGAATGTAATTTAATATTATATAGATAATTTTATGAAGATATCATTAACATAACAAAAAGCATCATAGAAATGAACAAAAGTTCAAAAATATATCTCCTATTAAAAACACTCCAAAAGTAAATTAAACTTCAAAGGTAAAATACACTTGTAATAACTTATATCCTGAAGTTAGTTAAAAGTCTATTAGCAGCTACAAAGTGGAATAAGAGACTCCTGGTTGCTTCTATAAATTGATATAACAAACGAATGTTTATTTATAGATAGATTCTCTATGAGAGAATGTTAGCCAACTGGTTAGACTCTGGTCCACTTAACAGTTGATTAAACAAACATATCATGAGCATAAGTGGAAGCACACTAGGTACAAGGATTGCCTCAAGCTACTTTATCATAAAGTCTTGAAAGGAATTCACAAGGCCTCTACCTCTAGTTGTCCAGCTCAAAATCAAAATCAAGTTCAAATTCACCTGCTCAGTGAGAAGAGGGAAAGTAACATACAAGTATCACTCTACCCCAGAGGAAAACTAGGAAGATTTACACAGGCACATAAACATGCACTTCCAGGGACTTCTCCTCTTAGAAGAACTATAAGAAACAATAGAAAATTACTCTTCAGAAGGAGCTTCATTAGAAGGGAAAGCCTATTTATTTTCTGGTGTCTTGTTCGAAGTATTAAAATTCGTCTCATACAGGTCTTGTTTAATTACAGTTACCCCAAGATATTTTGTTATTTATGGCTATTGTGAAGGGTGATATTTCCCTAATTTCTTTCTTAGCACATTTATCATCTGTATAAAGAGGGCTACTGATATTTTTGAGTTAGTATTGTATCCTGATACATTACTAAAGGTGCTCATGAGTTGTAGGAGTTCCCTAGTAGAATTTTTGGAGTCACTTATATATACTAACATATCATCAGCAAAAAGTGAGAGGTTGACTTCTTTTCTGATTTGTGACATCTTGATCTCCTTTTTTTGTATTATTGCTCTAGCTAGAACTTGAAGTACTATATAGAATAGATATGGAAAGAGTGGATAAACTTGTCTTGTACCTGATTTCAGTGGGATCATTTGAGTTTCTCTCCATTTAGTTTGATGTTGGCTGTTGGCTTGCTGTATATTGCTTTTATTATCTTTAGATATGTTCCTTGTATACCTGCTCTCTTCAAGACTTTGATAATGAAGGGGTGTTAAATTTTTTGAAGGCATTTTAGGCTCTAATGACATGATCATGTGGTTTTCTTTTTTCAGTTTGTTTATAGGATAGATTATATTGATAGATTTTTATATGTTGAACAATCCTGGAATCTCTGGGATGAAGCTTAGTTAGTCATAGTGATGACTATTCAGATGTGTTCTTGGATTTGGTTTACCAGTACTTTATTGAGTATTTTCATCAATGTTCATGACTGAGATAAGTTGTAATTCTTTCTTATTAGTGTTTTTTTGTGATTTGGGTATCAGGGTAAATGTAGCCTCATAGAAAGTGTTTGGCAATGTTCCTTCTGATTCTATTGTGCGGAACAATTTGAGGAGTATTGATATTAGTTGTTCCTTGAAATTCTTGTAGAATTCTGTGCTGAAACCATTTGGTTCTGGGTTTTTCTTGGTTGAGAGAATTTGATGAATGTTTCTTTTTCCTTAGTTTTTATAGGTCTATTTAATTTACTTATCTGGTCTTGATTTAATTTTGGTAAATGTATTTATGTTGATAGAGACTTTGGTCCAGCCCATTCCTGCAGCTGTTCAGTCCCAAAGAAACACACAGAGGTCTACATTAATTATAAACTGTTTGGCCTATTACCTCAGGCTTCTTGTAACTCTTAAAACTTATGTTAACCCATAATTCTTGTCTGTGTTAGCCATGTGGCTTAGTACCTTTCATCAGTGAGGCATTCTCATCTTGTTTCCTCTATGTCTGGGTGAAGACTAAAGACTGCATCTTTCCTTTTCCCAGAATTATCCTGTTCTCATCGCCTTTTCTCTACTCCCTGCCTGGTTACCCTGCTGATACTTCTTGCCTGGCTACTGGCCAATCAGCATTTTATTAAAATACAAGTGACAAGATCAGACTATTGTCCCACAGCACTTCCCCCTTTTTTCAAAACAAGAACTCTGAATAGAATCTCCTTTATTTAGCTTTTCTCCTGACCATTATCCATAACAACTTGTAACCAACATTCTAAACAAAGAAAAATATACATAGTCCATTTTGGGGGACTGTGGGTATGGTATTTCAGGGGGTGCTGATAATCTTTCAGGCACCTAAAAATATTTTTGAATTATGGTCAATTCCTGACTGGAATATTCTGTGAAACTTAATTATCTCAGCCAGCAGTCGTGAAACTGTTCTGGATGTAGAACTCAGACATCTGAACCATCCGCTCCCACTGGAGATTTCTCAGGGGATCTTCCTTGATCAAGCCTAATTTTTCTAAACCCAGAATGAATCCACAGCCTCTCATTTCCTGTAGAAACAAAAGCAATACCTCTTCTCCAAAGTAACAAAACTTCTGACTTAAATTTTGAAGTTAAGACATTTTAAAAATATATATATTGGGTTAATTCAGCAACATTTATAGTCAAATATCATTTAGCAGGTTTTGCTCATTCCTTGGCAGTCATAAAATTTGAAGACAACACAACATACTGTATCCATACTCTATGTGTATTTTTTCATCTTTCCATGGCTTTATTTTAAGCTCTATTTCTTTTATTTTTATTTTTAATTTTTGACTTTTTGAGACAGGGTTTCTCTGTGTATCTTTGGCTGTCCTGGAACTTACTCTGTATACCCTGCTATCCTTGAACTCACAAACATCTGCCTGCCTTTGCCTCTCAAGTTTTGCGATTAAAGATGTGTGCCAGCACACCCAACTACTCTCTTTCTTTAAATTTTATTTTAAAGACTTTATTCATTTCCTTTTCTCACCCAAACATACATATATTTGTTATTGCTTTATAAATAATACCATTCAAAATTTCCACTTCCTCCCATCCTCCCGTTTCCTTCCTGCTCCCTGATTCACACTACCCACTTCCAGGCCTAAGAGAGGGCAGGGTACCCTGCCCTTTCGGAAGTCCAAGTCCATCCCCCCTCCATCCAGGCTTAGGAAGGTATGCATCCAAATAGACTAGGACCCCAAAAAGCCAGTACATGCAGTAGAGACAAATCCCAGTGCCATGATCATTGGCTTCTCAGTTGGCCCCAATTGTCAGCCACATTTAGAGGGTCCAGTTTGATCACATGCTCATTCAGTCCCAGTCCAGCTGGCTTTGGTGAGCTCTCATTAGATTAGGCACACTGTCTCAGTGGGTGGACCAACCCCTCGTGGTCCTGACTTCCTTGTTCATATTCTTTCTCCTTCTGCTCTTCAACTGGACCTTGGGAGCTCAGTCCAGTGCTCTGACGTGGATCTCTGTCTCTATCTCCATCTGTTGCCAGATGAAGGTTCTATGGTGATATTCAAGATAGTCATCAGTCTGACTACGGGACAGGGACAAGGACAGTTCAGGCATCCTCTCCTCCACTGCCCATGGTCCTAGCTGGGGACATCCCCACGGACACCTTGGAAACCCTCTAGAGCCAAGCCTCTTGCCAACCCCAAAATGGCTCACTTAGTTAAGATATCTTCTTCCCTGCTCCCATATCCACCCTTCCTCCATCTCAACCATGCCATTCCCGCAAGCTATCCCTGAACCTCCCCTTCTCCCTTCTCTCTCCCCTTCCCACACCCTATCCCCACCCCAAATGCTCCCAACTTTTGCCTAGCAATATTTTTAAACACACTATAAACTATTTAGAGGTTTTCTTGCTCTTTGAATCTATCTTTACCGTATATCTCTCTTTTTCTGAGCACATGAGTCTTTAATTTGCAAAGCAATATGACTAGGATTAAAGCTGTGGCTTTGATGGCTTTATCCACTCCATTTCTTAGCTTTCTAAGAGAGTAGCTTCATGGTAGAGGTATTGGCTGAAGCCATATTTATTACCAAACTCAATGAAGTTTCAAAGTCCCTGACACCACCAGGAAGCATGCTGTCAGAAATTCATAAACACCATTTAAGTTTTTGGTGGCAAGGTCTCTTAAAAGAGCTGCTAGTTTTCACAGCTAAAGCTGAGTCAGGAAACCTCTCTTAAATGAAATGTTTTTGCCTCTAGTAATGAGAGCCCACCCAAGAAAGTGCTGCTATCAATAAGCCATGCTTAAATCTATTCTTTTTTTGTCTGAATTACTTCCCATACTCTTTTAGGTTTTAACTAGATTTAGTTACCCATGTTGGCACCATTTGCTGCCTGAAGATTCTGTCCTGCCTGGTCCTGCAGTCATTCAGTCCCAAAGAAATTCACAGAGGTCTATATTAATTATAAACTGGTTTGCCTATTATATTTGTCAAGAAAATTGTCCATTTCCTTTAAGTTATCCAATTTTGTGGAGTACAGGTTTTTGAAGTATGACCTGATGATTCTCTGTATTTCTTTCATGTCTGTTATTATTTACCCCTTTTCATTTCTGATTTTGTTAAATTAGATATTCTTTCTCTACCTTTTGGTTAGTTTTGATAAAAGTTTTTCTATTTTATTGATTTTCTCAAAGAACCAGCTCTTTTTCTCATTGATTGAAAGATCTCTCATGCTCTTAAATAGAATTAACATATTAAAAATGGCAATTTTAGCAAAAGCAATTTAACAATTCAATGCAATGCCAATCAAAATCCTAGCAAAAATCCTTACAGACCTCAAAAGAATAATACTCAATTTCATATGGAAAAACAAACAACCCAGGATACCCAAAACAATCCTTTACAATAAAGGAAATTCTGGAAGCATCACAATCCCTGACTTCAAACTCTACTATAAAGCTACAGTAATGAAAACAGCCTGCTATTGCCATAAAAACAGACAGGAGAACCAAAAGATTATTATCCGGGTATCAAGTTGCATACCTATGAACACCTGTGTTTTGACAAAGAAGCTAAAAATATAAAATGGAAGAGAGAAAGCATATTCAACAAATGGTTCTCACATAACTGGATATCAACATATAGAAGAATGCAAATAGATCCATATCTACCATCATACACAAAACTCAAGTACAAATGGATCAAAGACCTCAACATAAAACCAACCACACTGAAACTCATAGAAGAGGAAGTGGGAAGTACTCTTGAATAAATGCATTGTCACAGGAGACTATTTCCTAAATAGAACCTCAGTAACACAGACACTGAGAACAACAGTTAGTAATTGGGACCTCCTGATAGTGAGAAGTTTCTGTAAAGCAAAGGACATGGTCAACAAGAAAAAATGACAGCCTACAGATTGGGAAATATCTTCACCAACACCACATCAGTCAGAGGGCAGATCTCTAAAGTATATAAAGAACTCAAGAAACTTGACATGAAAAGAAAAAAATAATCTAATAAAAAATGAGGTATAGACTTAAACAGAGAACTCTCAACAGACAAATTTCAAAAGGCTGAAAGACATTTAAGGAAATGCTCAAAATCCTTAGCCATCAGAGAAATGCAAATCAAAACAACTTTGAGATTCCATCTGACCCATGTTAGAATGGCCAAAATCAAAAATATTGATGACAGTTTATGCTGGAGAGAATGTGGGGTAAGGGGATCACTTCTCCATTGCTGGTGAGAGTACGACCTTGTATAGCCACTTTGGAAATCAGAATGACTATTTCTCAGAAAACAAGGAAACTATCTACCTCAAAACCCAGCAATATTGCTGTTGGGTAGAAACTCAAAAAATGCTCAATCATACCAGAAGGACATGTGCTTAACTACATTCATAGCAACCTTATTTGTAATAGCCAGAACATGGAAACAACCTAGATGCCTTTCAAACAAAGAATGAATAAAGAAAATGTGGTACATTTACACAATGGATTAATACTCAGTTGTTAAAAAAAATAACATCTTGAAATTTGCAGGCAAATGGGTGGATCTAGAAAACAAAACAAGCTGAGTGACACAACCCAGACCCAGAAAGACAAATATAATATGTACTGATGCATAAGTGACTTTTAGACATAAAATCAAAGAAAAACCAGCCTATAGTTCACAACCCCTTAGAACCTAGGCAACAAAGAGGACCCTAAGAGAGACATACATGGATCTACATAGGAAGGAAAAAAAGACAAGTTCTCCTGAGTAAATTGGGATCATGGAGGTTGCAGAATAGGGTAGATGGAAAGGGGAAGGAATGTAGAGGAGTTGAAAAAACTGTATAGTTCAATAAAAACTATTAAAAAAGAGAAATTCTGGATTCATGTGGGTGGGAATAGGGCATGGTCAGACTTTGAAGTGGGAGAGCAATTAGAGATTGGGCATAATCACAGTGGGAGGGAAGAAAAAGGAATGAAGGAAAGAAAGAGAGAGAGAGAAAAGAGGGAATGAAGGACAGAGCGAGTCTTTCCTTTAAAAATATGGAAAGATAGTTCTTTAAAAAATATAGTAGAAAATGGGAGAATAAGAAAACTATAAACTGTGTACTGCATGTGGAATGGGTTGGCTATAAAGGAGAGTGTACCTTCAGAGAATCCTACAGATAATGGGAATTTCTAACTTTTATAAATTGTTTTCAGTGGTAGAAGAAAGTTTTACAATATGTAATTTAGTCTGATTAGCCTATAGGACAACAAGCATGGCACAGGCAAGTAATGGGCAGGGTCATAATCTTACCTTGGGTTTCCAAGGGATGACTAGGATTGCTATACCTCCTGTCCTTTTTCACAATACATTGGGATC